>JXCR01088232.1:0-42513 GCA_002079205.1 Phalaenopsis hybrid cultivar | reverse complement strand
CGAAAAAAATATAAATTTAATTTTTTTTATTTAAATTCGCACGCTCAGAGTGGTCAGATACCCACTGTTATGTGTTTGTGTGTCGATGTGTCAGGACATGCAATTCTGCAGTGGATGGCTCTCGGTCACGCTCCTTTGCATGTATACATTATCAGATAAATATAAGAATCACATAATTACATAAATCGTTATGCTACTGAATTTTGAGATAAACTTTCCGGTCTCCGGTAGTACTTTGTGTGGGGGATCAAACCTCCAATGTAGAGTGCGGCCCCTCTGGCTCCCTCCGCCGTCTAGTTATGTTAGTTTGTTTGTATCTTCCTTTGGTATTCCAAAGAAGTCCATGCTCGATTTAAATTAGCCTAGACTTCTTCACCAACTCATGAGGGCCTCTACCCCTTATTCCGCGCTAAGTGAACATATCCCGAGCCTATGTCTCGCACGAAAATAAAAAAATCTATTGGATTTGTTGGTGATGTTCCGACAACCAACAAAACAACCTTAGAAAATTAAAAAATATGTAAGATTGATTAATATAAAAAGTAGAAATTAGCTTTCCATTTCAAATTAAAATATCATATCTCGAACTCCCTAAAATACATATCCCAAGTTACAATCGGGATCTACTTCCGTGAGAGAAGTGGCAGATCAAACTGACTTTAGATGATCTCTGTGATATGTGTGACTAGCAGCTTGAAAAGGTAGAACCTAAAATGGGATGAAAATTGAAATTATTTTATTGTAAAAAAGAAGTTGACTTACGAATCACTCTCCGACATAATATAGACTCTACCGACAAAGTTAGCCTTCTTAGGTGCTTGAGTCGGAGAGCTTAGCACATCAGATGAAGAATCTGTTCAGCAAAATGATGCAAGTTTGGGACGTGGTGCTTGCGAGGGAGTAGGTGTTGGAGGAGGGTCAATAAAATAGGTGATTAGAGCGGTTGTACAAGTGGCGTACCTCTTAACGCTGGTGACAACTCTCTTCAGCCTCCGATATGTGTTCCCTAATGTCACGTGAATGCGGGGGTCTCTCTGACGGCTGAGCACTTGCCATCTACTACAAGAAAAAAAATCAGAATTAGTAAATAGAATTAATATGTAATATAAGATAAAAAATTGAAAGCAGAACATTATATAATGCCAGTATGAAACACGTTGTGACTACACATAAAATCAAAAAAAGTAAGCGGGACAACTACAATGTAAAACGTGAAAGTAAAAGCAAGAAGGTGCAGAAACTAATCATCTAAGTATATATATTATTTTTTAGTCTGTTTTATTCGATAATCCAAAATTTGAAGAACTTAAAATTTCTTCATCATTTTCATCCATATCTAGAGGGACATCTTCATGAAGCTCGGTGATATCCTCTAGGGGAAACTCCTCATCAATTGAGCTAAGCTGAATACTAAAATCAGACATGATTGACACTTGGTGAAAAAGTTCGATAACATTTTGCATTTCAATAGTTTTTCATGATATATTCTTCAATACAACAACTCAATCAAGTTTTTTCCCTTTTTTTTTTTGACTAAGATATCTAAGATAATAAACCTAACTAGCCTAACATGCCATGATAAATAGGTCATACTTTGCATATCTTCTATTCATTTTAACTTTAGTAATATCAAACGGGTGGAGTATTTGTGTCATTGATTAGAAATAGTATCAAACCACTCACAAAGGGATACATTCACCTGTATTACACTGGACCCTCCAATATAATCTCATAACACACATGTATGGTTAATGTTCCACAGAGTAAAAAAAAAACAAGAGAAAATATCCCTTCAAGCTTGCATAGAATTAATGAGATACTCGCATCAAAACTTCTCAGGGAATAAACATTCAAAGTTGTTGTGCACAACTCCCTGAATAATGTATTGATTTCGATCAATGGATCAAACATCGACTTTAATAGGGCATTGAATGCAATATGTAATAAGCACCGCATGAAAATATAGCAATCGTTGCTCTTCATACTAAATGTTTTTACAATCTCAATATCAACAAATTGACCTGTGTTAGAAACACAACTAATCAGAAACTTTAAAGAATACAACCACTAAAAGATTAATTTTCATTGATTCAATGTAAGACAATATGTAGCTTTGAGATTTACTATTTTACCAACATTTGTCTCTTGCAGTTCTAACCCCCTTCTCTTACAATATTTCCTCAGGTCCAATATTACTTTGATGTTGTCTTTTGTTTTTCCCTGGACATCCAGAAATTATTAAATATATTATCAAAAGTATTCTTCTCAATATGCATAACAACTAGATTATGTCTAATTAGATTTGTCCTCCAGTATGGAAATTCCAAAAAAGTACTCCGCTTCATTTAGCTATGTGTAACGCCAAAATCTAAAAGACGACTTGAGGCTAGTTCAGTTAAGGAATAGAATGAGGCAAATTAAAAGAGACGTTTGTAAGAAATATTTTTTCTATTTTTAACTCTCTTTCCTTTGGTTTAAACCTTTCAACACTACAAAATCTATATTTCATCACATATGCATCTTTCTTGTAATATAATATACAGTTTTTAACACAGCAATCTATCTGTTCAAATAGCTGCCCTAACTTTCACACTAACTTTTTAGTTATGTACAAATCTTTCAGAACTAAATTATTTGCAAGGTTTATCTCCTTTAGTATTGTCGCTACCTGATTGAAGCATTCCTTAGACTTGTTAAAATCAGACATGATACTCAGCATTCTCAGAGCAATTGATATCTCTGTATGTGAAGTGTATTTTCCCCATAAAGGTTGTTGTGCAACATTTAATAATTCAAAAAATTGTTATGTCTCAGTGCTTGGTTATTGATCATCATTAAGCATACTTCCAAGAACATGAGCTCTGCTAGCTTCAACAATAATTTCCTCATATACGCCATAGTCATGAACCATTAAAGAGGCATAACTTGATGAGACTCTAACTTAATCATACTAAACATCTGGTTCAAACTCATCATGTGCAGTCCAATACCAATAAATGGGTTTAAATCCCCAATGATATAGATCCAACTTCACTTCATAAGGTGTCAGGTAGACTTGATTCTTATGCTTCGCACAGGGGCATCATAACATGTCTTCTGAAACATAAATAAGAAGTTGCAATGCCACCTGCACGAATTTTTTAACACCAATCAAAAACTCATCAGTAATTCATTTTCTTCCTGAATATAATATATTATACATCCATGATCACATGTTTTGAATATCCACCTACAGCATAGAAGTGACTCTATAGATCAGTACAATTAGATATAGGTCATTAAGACAATATGAATCACAAGTAATTATACACTTGAATTTTTTTTATTTAAATACTGATGATGAATAAATATCTTCTATCCTAAATGACTCACACCTCTAATGACACCTATCAATAAAATTACCTTCGCACTACAAAACAAAAAGAAGTTGTAAAGTACTAGCATAGACATCACATCAAATCCACTCGAACTCTATTATATGAGGCACATCTTCCTTCATAGTTAAAGGTGGGCACTCTAGTAATTGTCGCGAACCGCATAAATTGTCTATGATCCAATCTACCATCATCGACTCTTCCACCAAAACCCTCTAGCATATAAAACCAAAATTAGGCTTAATAAAGCTCTTTAATTCCTTGAATGTCATATCATTTGCATGTTATAAGATGCATTTAATGCATGTGACTCCAATTAACATGGTATCATATAACAGCTGATATAAACAGCCATTGTCAAATATTTAAAAAAAAAAGGTGAAATATAAAGTCTTAAACATAAACTTTATTTCCTCAATTTTCTCTCATATTTTAACTATCATTACTTACAACAAATTAATTATTTTCTTGAATTATTTTACTAAGAATAAACTTTAAGATTAACACTAACATAATGTGACTATAGTCATTTTAATCTACCAAGACATGCAACTTTCAACATATGACAAGACATAAAGTAATAATAAATTAATACATTAAACAAACATACATATAATTAACAAAATAAAAATGAAGTTCATGCATGGTTTTTATTTATTTATTTATTTAGAAAAGCAGATGGAAGGAAGGGATTGCATGCTGACTGAAGGTTTCAATCAGTTTTTTCTAGTTCCTATTTAATCCACCAACAATAGCTAAATCGGGTAGATTTGACCTTAATGCAGAGCTGGGCTGAATCTATGCTGGGACAATAGGAGAAATGACCTAGAGAATGAAGAAAGAAAGAAAGAAAGAAAGAAAGGAGGGGAAGGGTTTCATCCCTGTGCACTGATGAATATTTTTAGTTTCTCGAGCAGGAGCATGAGTTGTCAAAAGCTATTAGTTTTAGAGTCCTGCACTCTACACCCACACTTTAATCTTAGACAGACTAAAGGCTTTCCGATTAAGTGTTACTACAAAGCAAAGCAACAGCAGGCTAAGATGAACCAGCGTAGGCTCAGTATAGGCTTTCTGTTTTTCTCTCTAGCTCTTTTGGCTGTGGCTAACGAGGCCGGAAGAAAACAAGAATACAAGCAAGAGGGGAGGGGAGGTTGTCATTAGCAATGTCTCTCTTCATCTGTGATAGTTTGGTTGGTAGGGTTCTAGCTATGTGTTAGTAGCGCTTCTTTGTTCTACTTTGGGCTGAGAGCCTTGCTTGGACCACCAGGATGTGTCTTTTCAGTGCTCTAGACTTGGTATTTTTCAGAGNATGAGTTGTCAAAAGCTATTAGTTTTAGAGTCCTGCACTCTACACCCACACTTTAATCTTAGACAGACTAAAAGCTTTCCGATTAAGTGTTACTACAAAGCAAAGCAACAGCAGGCTAAGGTGATCCAGCGTAGGCTCAGTATAGGCTTTCTGTTTTTCTCTCTAGCTCTTTTGGCTGTGGCTAACGAGGCCGGAAGAAAACAAGAATACAAGCAAGAGGGGAGGGGAGGTTGTCATTAGCAATGTCTCTCTTCATCTGTGATAGTTTGGTTGGTAGGGTTCTAGCTATGTGTTAGTAGCGCTTCTTTGTTCTACTTTGGACTGAGAGCCTTGCTTGGACCACCAGGATGTGTCTTTTCAGTACTCAAGCTTGGTATTTTTTAGAGAAAATTTTATTTGTGTCCACAAATTAGTCATGATGATGATGATGAGAATCGCACCATTCCATTATGCACAGTAGTACAGTGTGATTGTCGTCGTTCGAATATACAATGTCAGGACGTAATATTTTTTAGTATTTTTATAGTTGAAGAGAGAGCTTACTTAGCATAATTGGATGGTTGCTCTTTCTGTACAATCATGATATATTAATATTTCAAAGGAAATCGGTATTTGACAGAAGTTCAAATACCGATTTCTCATGCGCTATGCTTCATGTTGGGAGCTCGCATCATGTGCCTAAATATTGTAGAATCCAGCTCCAATGGGGATCGAACCCGTGACCTGAGACGACTTACAGTGAACCCCACCAACCACCAAGATAGTAAATGTAAATAAGTGAATGTGTGATTATTTAGGTATTCTTAATCAATATGCTTTATAATGATCAAAATTAGATAATATAATCAGCAAAGATCGAAGTCTAATAAATATAGAAATGAATCCAGATAAGAATGATAAATATAAAAAGATTAAGGATCTGTTTAGGTCAGCTATAATTTATTAAATAATCTGTTGATAAGCTGATTAAAAATAATCTGCTGATAAGCTAGATGTGGTGGATATTACAAATTTTTATTTTTATTTTTGGAAAAATCATACCGCTGTCAGAAAGCTGTCACCACACCTCGATAGATGCGGTGTGAAATTGTTGTTTTCAGTATTTTCAAAATGCATAAACTGCCGAACACAGTTTACCCAAACATGTCAGGTGAGATTTCAAAATGTCACCGCACCAAATAAGCTAAGTAATACGACATGAAATAGTATTTGAGCTAACATGTCAAGCATCCCAAGCTATAGTGTATAAAAAAATAGTAATAAATCCTATAATAAAGTGTATAAATTACACAAATCCCCCTAAAAACAACGGCTGCTCATGCAGTATTTTATGATGTATGTGTGGATAGACAGACAGATACAGATATATTAATATATTCATATCCAGAATGGCAGATTGGACGGCAAATGCTCAGAAGAGGTTGGCTCGTTGGGGAGCAAAACAATAATTCGAGAATTAAATATAGCAGCACAGATCATAGTAAGAAAATAGTATTGGAGCTCCTCGTACAAAAATACTCACGGCAAAGTTAGGTAATTATGAGGAATTGATATTTTATACAAGGCATGATTTTTTTTTTTGTTTTGAATATTCATGTAATACATAAATATTCATTTGAAACTTTTTTTCTTTTTTTAAAGAAGTCATATATGTTGAATCACATCAAAGGGAGGAGCGATTCTTCAATAACAGCCACGCATCGCGGCTGTATGACAGTGGACCCCCGCGATGCGCGACTGTGATCGGAGAGCTCTGCGTGCACTCTCCGCACGTAATAATTAGACCAATGAGAAGATAAGGAAGAGAGAAAGGTATCGAAAAAGAAACATAAAGTTTTTATAGGGTTCAAATTATTGTAAAATGATATTTATACTTCAGACTCTTTGTACTCGGTCAATCCTATTAATCAATGAACTTCATGTCATGCAAATAATGGATAACATGTAGGTCATCTTCTTGTTGGACGGTTTCTACTTGAGTAGCCTCAATTAGCCATTGGTCGTTCACTTGAATAGTCTCTGGTAGTCAACAATGTTTGTCAGGTGGTCCTCCGAGTAGCTTTATTTTATTCTCTTAGAGGATTATTTGGCGACTCTCACTCAGTTTTGAATCCTTGAATCCACAAAAGATTGGGTCAAGACTATTTTCATCATATAATATATATTTTTATTAAATTTATTATTTTTTTAAATTGAACAATTTATATCATGTTATATGAAAAGTATTTGATTTTTTTTTCTTTTCAATTCCAATCATACTTATTAAATATTATATGTATCATTAAAAAATTGGTGTAGCTGAAATGATGTAATGCAAACTACTTGTTAAGTGATGATTCCGGAATGAGTACATTTCTTCTATTTCTTTGCCGGCCAATTTCTCAGATATTAGTTTTAATAGCATAGTTATTAATCTTTATATATTATATATTAGAGGGCACAATAGTCACCATGCGGTAAGGAAAGATAAGGACAGAAACTAGTTAGTCCAAAATATGGTACATTACATCTTTGAGCCAAACTAATAAAGCAACAACAAAAGAATATGATAGCATTATATTTAATGTCCATCAAATTAGTGAAAATTTCATCCTCCCCAAAGCCAAGGAATTTTATGAAGATCCCAATCAAAATCATTTTTTTGTTGCAAGAGTCTTGGGCTGAATTTCTTATAGCTATAGAAGTATAAACTTTGAGTCTTATGAAGAGTAAAATCTCATTTAGAAGCATATTTCTTCAAAATAACTTCCTTATTATAATTGAGTCTAACTACTATATCGGTTTTAGAGTAGCACTAGTCTAAAGTTTCATACTTGCCAAAATACAAAAGATGAATACAGTGCATAATAACATAAAGAGCTTCTAATGTAAAATTTTTATCAGTAGAAAGTTATCGAGTATCATAATTAACTTTCATTCATGATTTACTTTGAAACCTAAAACCAGTACTGGCCTACTAAATCATAGGATGTGTCTTCATCAAATCATTAGTGAGCTACACATGAGCATTTGATTCATGGTGTGAACACGCACACATGTTCAAACAAATAAGCATGTTGGTCAAGTAATATATAGATTATGAGTGATATGAATATCCATCTTATAAGTAACTAGGTTAAATTCTAAATAGACCATGTACCAATGCTAAAGCTTTAAATTTTATTTCAATGGTTCAAATTCAAGTATGATTTTCTTAACCTATATTATTGAAAAAACATTTTTATACTTCTTTTTTGTTTTTATAAAAACAAAACATTTGAATTAGTGATGTGCTACGATATGAAAAGTCATCTAATTGCATCATGATATAGTTGACAATGAAGAAAAACATTATTACTTATCCTCTTCTGAAATCTTAAGAAATATTAAAGATTCATATTACAGTTTAGTGCTCAAAATCATGCAAACTCATTCGGAAATTTGTATTTTCTCAATTGATTGCACTCTTTTAGTAGTTATATTCATATTCCACCAAAGTTATGTGAGTTAACATAATTGGTCCACTGTGTTTTTTTTTTTAATCAATGGATCACAATTGATTATAATAAATAATTGGCCAATTTAAGAGTAAGAAAATTATAAAAGGTTAACACATCAAAACTTGAATCTCTTAACCATAAGCTAAACATGAATGAAAAAAAGCTTAACACATATACTAATCCAAAAAAAATACATAATTACACATCATGCTTGCTAATCACATATGAAAGTGCATTAAATTGTAATTAGAAGTATAAAGAAAAAATGAAAAGTAACATAAAAAATATTCCATGTTGAATTCTATTATTCTTAAATGGATTCTTCTAAATTCTCCTTTATAATCTTCTTATCTGCACTTTCTTGCACTCTCTTCGTTTCAAATTTATCAAGCTCTCACACACTATACTCGCACACTATTGAATTTCCACACAATCAAACTCTATACTCTTCTAGTGATTTCTCTATCTCTCACATGAGTGTACTAGTAACCCCAAAACTCATTTTTTTCCCCAAAAAATTTGAATTTCATCATACATAAGTGCTTCTATCGGGGCTTTGTATCGTGGCTCTGCGGTTATGGAACCTTACCGCCGGCTTGGCATTGTGATGCTCAAATGTTAGTGTGGAGGCTTTGGGCTACTCTTTATCTTTGGATCATTCATTTTGGCGTAGATGACACTGTAGAGCTCTAGATGGCAATGTTGATGCACAAGATGATGGTGTTGTTGCTCTAGTTGGATGGAACCAAGGATTTATGCTCTCTATCTTTGACACTTTGTCATGTATTTAAAATGTATGCATGTATGTACACACACACATGCATACATATAAACCATACCACTACGACATAAATAATAATTATTTAAATGTTACTATACTTCAGAGAAATTTATATACATATCATACAAATCTAATGTAATTACATATCTAACACCTAAAATTTTATATTTACATTTATCCCACATTTCTGACATAAAGCTTTGCATTAAAATTAGTTTCACTTTTAAGAAATAATTTTGTATCCCTTATGCATTCGATCACATTTATTCAAATTAGCAAATAAATAATTTTAAACTTATCTTAAAAATTTGAAGGTTAAATGAGCTGAATCAGTACATTATCCAAATTATTTATTAATGTTCATAAATAAATTTATTTGTTGTTCAACAAGTAACTTATTAAATGCTCTATATTTATATTATATATTATTAAATAAAATTTAATTAACTTAAACTTATTTAACTTTATATTCAATAATAACATATTTTAATTCAAAATCAAAATGAATATAAATTTATTAAAAAATTTTCCTTATTTTTCTTATTTCAATGAACTGATTTGTGAGTACTTTTTTTGTCATTTAATTATAAGAAAACTTATTTAAATTTATAAAATTGTTTGTTCATAATTTTATATAAAAAATCAAATTCTCATTTAAATTTTAGCTTGTTTGCTAGCTTTAGATGAAAAGTCAAATACAAATTAATTTTCTTATTTTATTTAAAAAAAATTTTAACTTGTTCAATTAATATAAATAAGCAAACTACATATCAAATATAAAAAATAAAAAATTTAAGCAAGTCGAATATGAACACATATGAGAAAGTTCTACTCAAACTTGAACTGAACACAAAGTACTTATGATTAAGATTTGGTCTGTTTGTGGCAACTTATTCGTTTCAGGATAAGTTGTTTATCTTGAAACATGACCCGCGGGCCGGCCGCAGGGGTCGACCCGCGACCTGCGTTTAGTGTAAAAACTCAAATGCAGTTTCAGATAAGCTGGCAAAACGCGCGAACCAAACGGTACGGAGGCGTTTTGAAAACGGCGCCTGCACTTGTAAGCTGCCCCAAATGGACCCTAATCAGCCAAATAACCCTATATACAACACATGAATTATACTAAACTTTATATTTATATACAAATGAACACTTATCCCAAGCATTTAGAATATTTTTCATATGTTCAAACCTAACTACTTCCACCCCTATAAACTATGTAACTTGTTTCCCTCAATATTTTATCAATGATGCAACACATGCAAATAATATAATACTAGTTAACATACTAAATAATAATATAGGATGCTTGAAGCAATACCATAGACTAGCTTAGATTATTGTACTCGCAATAGCTTGCTTATCCATGAATGACAAGACATGTTGATTGATTGAGCTATGTACAAACACAGGATCTAAAGCTAGAGATAGAGAGAGAANGATTATTGTACTCACAATAGCTTGCTTATCCATGAATGACAAGACATGTTGATTGATTGAGCTAGGTACAAATACTGGATCTAGAGCTAGAGATAGAGATAGAAAGAGAGAGATGTATAAAGTTAGAGAGAGAGAANGATTATTGTACTCACAATAGCTTGCTTATCCATGAATGACAAGACATGTTGATTGATTGAGCTAGGTACAAACACTGGATCTAGAGCTAGAATAGAGATAGAAAGAGAGAGATGTATAAAGTTAGAGAGAGAGAGAGAGAGAGAGCTAAGGAAGAAGCAGCCTGGACTGCAGTTGTGGGCGGTAGGATTCCTCAACTAGGGATAGAAATCAAATCAGCCGTAGGGCCGCGGAGACTTCTGCATGTCGGCTTCCCAGAAATGAATTTGTTTATTATTATTATTATTATTATTCAACGAGTTGACTCAAGGTCAACCGATTCACGCCTCGTGACTCGGCCTCGCCGCCCTCCGCCGCTTTTCAGTCCTCGCGCAACCGCTCATATCGCAGAATTATAATAAAATCGACGTCCATTCATTCTTTGTTTTATTATTTTTATTTGTTGCATACTGTTTTTTAATATAATTGTTGGTTGAAATCCTTGATATAAAACCTCTAAGGTTGGAAAAATTATTTCATACGGATCGGGCACCGCACGCAGCTTGTGTGCGGTGCCCGATCCGGACCATAGATCACCTGATCTACGGNCTAAGGAAGAAGCAGCCTGGACTGCAGTTGTGGGCGGTAGGATTCCTCAACTAGGGATAGAAATCAAATCAGGCGTAGGGCCGCGGAGACTTCTGCATGTCGGCTACCCACAAATGAATTTGTTTATTGTTATTTAACGAGTTGACTCAAGGTCAACCGATTCACGTCTCGTGACTCGGCCTCGCCGCCCTCCGCCGCTTTTCAGTCCTCGCGCAACCGCTCGTATCGCAGAATTATAACAAAATGGACGTCCATTCATTTTTTTTTTATTATTATTTATTGAATAATGCTTTTTAATAATATGAAGATTTACGTAAAAACCACTCAATTTTTATGTATTTACAAATGTAATATTTTAATTTTGATTTTTACATACATGCTATTTTACGTTTGATGAAAAATTGTGTTGAATGGTATAAATATAAAATGTAAAGTTTATTAGATATGTAAATAGATACAATTGGTGATATACATAATTTGGGTTAGAACTCAACCTAAATAATTTTGAGTGTAAATATCATTTTCTAATTTTCTAATCTGTTTGAAGAAATTTTAAAAAAGATGAAAATTTAAATGTTATTGCATATGAATAATTGATCTGCATTGGCCAACGAAAGAGTTAACGGGCATTACTGGTCTGCGTCACAACTAATAGAAGTCTAAAAGATCGCGCAATTCTTCATCATGAGGCTTGGGCCACACGTTTCTTCTACCTAACTAACGCATTGAAACTGTCAGTCGAACTAACATGTCTGATGAATATAAATAATCATCACTCTAGGCTCGTACCCAAGTCTGTTGGTTGACATCCTCGGTATAAGACCCCTTAGGTCGGGGGTTTGAATCATTTCTGGCGATGTGAGCCTTAAGGAGGTGATACTCGAATTATTAGACACATTAGAAGTGGTTAGAGACTTCTATAATGTCATTTCCTTAAAAAAAATGATCAACACTCTGTCTTTCACCATAATCTCCTTTAGTTTCAATAACATTTACAAGAAAAAAACATTTATGCATGATAAATAAGAATTAGAGGCCAACATGCATCAAGTCCTAATAATTTTTTATTTGCATTTTGTATACGATGTGTTTTAAACAACAATAATATGGCGTTGCATGAAACAATGTTAAGCTTTGATTTCCAGCATTTCTATATCGAAATAGAAACCCTCCCACAAATCAAACCCAGTTGTCAACGTCAGTCTAATACATAAACATACAGCCTTTAGAGTTTAATCCAAAATAATATTTATAATTAAAATAAAAATAATGTTCTCTTTAATAATTTCACCAAAAAGAAAATATTGCGTCGGGAGAAAGAAAATATTACGTCGGGTGATTCAAATGTACAAATGATGGTGTGGACCGCATCATATTGTGTGTTTGATGCGGTCTTCCGGACATTATGTCCGATAGGAATGTAAACAAGCCGAACACGAGCGAGCCTAGACTCAGCTCCTATTAAGCTGGTTTCTATTTCAAGCTCAAAAAATGTGTTTGTGATTGACTTGTTTGCTTAGCGGGCCGAACACGAGCCATTCACGAAGGAGTCGTTTTGACAACCCTAATAACATAGCCATAAGATGTTAAGGATTGAGACAAGATTTAACTATTATTGTTTATATTAAAACATCATTTGAATCTAATTTGAAATTTTTTATTATATTTTCTTAATTAATACTATAATTGATTATAAATCTTAGTAGTTTTGTTGACAATTAATTTTTTTAAAAATACTATTCATCAAAGATATATATATGTATATATAAATGATTAGTAGTATTTCGAGCTAAAACGAGCCGAACACGAACTAAAAAAAATGTGTTCGTGTTGTTCATGCTCGGCTCATTAACTTATCGAACGAGTCGAACACGAGCTTCTTAACGAGTAAAACACGAGGTATTAAGAATTGTTTTGTAATTTATCTTTTAGAAAGTAAATATTTATACTTTCCATGCAAGTAAAGTTGTGAAAATTAATGAGCGTAAAGCCAAACAAAAGCCTGCGGGAGGTGGAAATGGGGGGCGGAGCGCAGTGCTTGACACGCATATACATGGACGGAGAGGAATGTCCAAGCCGGCAAGAGAAAGACAACAATGTACGTACCCTACTGCACAGCTAGCTGGCTTCTAACTATTCAATTTTCTACTACTAGCTTTTATTCTATAGGCTCTTATCTTTACTGCTCTAGTTATGACAAGGCCACTATGGTGTCATACTGATATGGTATCACATTTGTGTGATGATCTTAGTTATCTTAATTAGATGATTAGGTATATTAATTAAAATATTGTCATACAAACTCTAAGAGTGTATGTGGACATTGGACATGGTGATATTATAGATGATTGCAACATCGTTCTCCTCATTCTCCATTAATCTTACATTTTTCTTTCATTCTTCTTGTAGCTCACTCAACTCTGTATCGTGCCTTTATCGATACTAGTTATGCTAAAGAGCTTAGAGTAAATGATGACGTTTCCAAGAAAATATTTTCGAAGGAGTGGCTCTGAATTTTGAGAAAATATTCGATATGGTAAGTAATATGCACGACGATGATCATATGAGTGAAGATAAAATATAAAAATCAAACGCGGGATCTCCGTATATCAGCACCGTGTCCGTATATATGTTCTTCATATTCAATATTTTCTCTTGAAGTTTGACTTTGCTTGGAGAAGCTTGGACAATTCAGTTTAAATCATAAGGTTAGAAAGCATTGCATTTTAATCAATAACAAGGTAATTTCAAACAATTGAATAAAGAGTGTGCGATCAACACAGACATTCATGTCTAAGAGTAAAAAAAGAAAAGTTAGCATCTCCAAGGGGTTTGAAGAATCTAATGCATGGTTACTTGTTATGCATGTTTCAATTTGATTATGATAGTTAACTAATGTTGTTGTATATCTAATTTAGTACACTATATGAAGGTATTGGATGTCAAAAGAAAAGCAATCAGTTATATATTTCAAAGTTTGTAAGAATTTTATTGATCACTTTATAGATTCATGAAGGTTGTATGATATGATTTGTATGGTTTGTGTATAAAATATAAGTGAATACTTTGAGATGAAAATATATCAGAAATATAGTGTGTCTAACTGGTGGCTATATAGTAGGTGATTAATTGCTAAAGGTACGTACATGAAGAAGTTTGTAGTGTGTTATCCACTAAAATGAATTACGTTTCTCTTTATGGATGGGATGTGATGGTACATGTGATCACTTATATAGAAGCTATGGAAGGGTTGGTTTTATAAATGGAAAAAATAGTCCCATCAATGGAAGAACAATGTTTAGGGAAAATGGTGATATATCTTGGTCAGGGCATTTAGAAGTAGTTGAGTATATTGTGGAAAGGAGAAAGGGAAGGCGAGAAATAAAGTTTTGCATCACTAAAATGAGAATTGCAACAACGGAAATTAGATTTTGATGTGAATTTCCATCTTAGAATAGACAAATTAGATTTTGAAGTGAATTTTCTTTCAGGTGATGGAAATTAGACTTCACACTAGAGGATACAGTGAAAAATTTTACATCTTATGAAATATTTCTTTCTAAGAACATATTTCCAAATGTGCAATCAATTGTGTAAGGGGCTATAATGACGAGAATGTTTAGTTTTATGATTGGTTTTACAGTTGAAAACAAATATGCACATGATAAGGTTGAAGTAGATACAGTTGCAACATTATTAGAAAGAGACATCATAAAGCCTAAATAAATCATCAGAATTACTTTTCCTTAATACGAAACAACAATTACCACTCAAAATTTGATTGATTTTAATTTTGACTCAGACTTATTTTTAGTCAAAAATAGTTAAGTTCAAAGTTAGAATCTTAACAGTCTACTGAGGCAGTTAGGGCTGTCGAAGATTGATAATCAACAAATATGTATCAATATTTTATCTCTAACATTGCCTTTCATCATAGCTACACCAACCATTTCATGAGTATATTTCTTTCACATTTTCTCTTCAAGTGTAAATCGAACGATCCACCTAAGTATTTTAATCTCAACAACATCTATGACTAGATTACTTCCACACCTCTAAAGAAATTCTGAGAAGGAAGTGTTTCATATGATGTAAGAGTTTTCATTTCTTTCTCCAATGAAAATTTGATTTCTCGTTGAAGGAAAAAATCAAAACTCTTTCATTATATGAAATACTTCTATCTCAAAATTTGTTTACAGAGAGGGTAATCTGGTTAAAAGTTACCGAGACGAGGTTGCTTAGGTTTATGATTGGTTTTTCACTTGGAAAAAAAATATGAAGCAAATATATCTATGAGAGGGTTGGTATAACTACAGTGGCATACATTATTAGAGGGAGACAGATTAATCAATTAAGATTCAATGTTCAACCATTTAATGATCTTTTACAGAACTAATATTACTAAGATGTTAAACGATTCAATTTTGAGGTTCATGTACGAATCAAACATAGAATCAATTTCTGAGCGATTATCATTTTCACACCCATACACTACGTTCCACAACAAATATAAACTGACATACACATTATTTCTTCATGATTTAACCAAAAATCTTAAGATTTGATAATTTCGGATTTGCATGATTTATTAAATCCTATTCAAACTAAATCATGTTTTCAACCTAACAACTCATTAATTTAAAGGCCAACATTCCACTCAATAGAAGATTGCAGGTCTCACAACAATCTTATAAAATTTTTCTTTAAGTCTAAATAGTATTTTCTATCACACAATAGGGCAGATGCATTCCTCCACTTCAACCAACCAACTTGAAGAGAAAATGTGAAAGAAATATCCTCATCTATATCACCATCACTTTGAACAAGAGACCCTGAGATATCTAAAACGTTTACATCTTTTAATAATTTAAATCTCTGTCTGCCACTAGAGCAACTCTAACTAAAATTATACTTAAATGAGGGTCTTTAGACTCCAATGTCGACCTTCATAATTTAAGTTTTGAGGCAATTACATACAGGACACCCAAAACATTGTTATTTGCAAATTAAGTACTCTCTTTCTTTTATTTTTCAAATTTTCACTGAAAAATCAAAGGTCATGATAAAACCCCTACTCATATTTTTCATTTTTTATGAAATTCATAATGGTTTGATCGTGGCACGTGTAAATGCATCACTTTCCCTTGTAGTTGTTTGGCAACAACTTTAGAGCGGGATTTAGACAAGTTTTAAGCAAAATCTTGTCAGACGATCATTTTGGATGAAATAAGTATGTGGATTTGATAAATCTGGATTTTACAGATTTCGGTCATAAATTCCAGATTAACTAAACCCTCTGAATCGGTGGATTTAACTTTACAGGGCTTGATATTTAAGTTCACGGGCATCCGATTGTCTCCCACAGCCACAACTACTTTCTAAATCCTCGCCAAAATTGTCAAACAATTCAATTAGAGTTACAAATTTTGGTAAATTTGTTATCACATAGAGTTCTGGCTTTAACCCATTCAAGATTTAGTGAATTCTAAATTAGGCGATTTATTAAATCCTAATAACTTAAATCGCATTTGTTGTCAAACAGCCCCAAAACTATTTCCCTAGTCTTATCCACAAGAAGGATATCACAAGTGCAAAGCATACACCAACGTAATTCCTCCTGTAAATGTCTAGTAAGAGCATCCATATCTAAAGCAAACATGTATGGGCTTAAAGCAGATCCCTGATGTAATCCAACGAAAAGGAGAAAATATTTAGGGGCTATCTGGCAAATGCTTTTAGCAAGGATTTAGGGGGGATTTAAGCGAAATCTTATTAGATTGTCATTTTGGACGAATTAAATCTGGCAATGGTGTAAAGCTAAATACTGCAGATTTTGCCCCTAAATCTTGGATTTATGAAATCCAGTGAATATGTGGATTTTCCTTCATGTGATGTGGCTTTAAGATAAATTTGTCAAGAAATTGTCAAACAGAATTACTGAATTTAACAGGATTTACTAAATCTATTGCCAAACGATTTTTGGGATTTAACCCTTTCAGGTTTTACTAAATTTAGATTTACAAGAATCACTAATTCAGAGTCAATTAAATCTCAGCTGTTGTTAAACAACACCTTGGTATTGCTTGCTAAGTTATAATCCCTATACTCAATTTTGGAATTAATTGAAAATAAAAAAGCAAATGAAGAGGAGTTGCCTTCCTTGATTGTTACGAGTAGGAGAGAAGCAAGAAGAGGGAAAAAATGAGAGTTTGTGGTCACTCTCAGCCTCGATCCCATCGATACGTTCCCAGTTAGCTCGTATGAAGATCGTACCCGAGCCTTCGATAATGAAGGCGATGGTTTTGGACGAAATAAAGAAGGGAGAGAGATGTGAGGGTTTCAGAAAGAGGAGAGGGATTCGAAGAGGCTTCAGTAGAGAGGAGCGAGAGAGAATAAATTAAGGCAGAAGGGGGAGAGCCACAATTTTGGTAGTATAAAAGATTATTTCCAAAGGCTTATACACTGCTTAATCCTTCAGTTCTTAATTTTTTTGTCAGGCACACTTGTAGTTGCTTATTATAAAAAGACATCGATTAATCCCCCATCAGATGAAAGATTCAAATATAACTGACAATGTATAGCCGTCGGTTAATATTTTTTGTTAATAATAAAAATTGTCGGAAAATTTTTTTTTTTTTTGATAACTGATAGCAATTATGTGGTTATGTCGTATTAAATAACCCAAACATAAATCGTTGCTAGACCGATAATAATTTACATTATTACCGACAGATAAAACCGTCGCTTATTAAAAAAAAAGATGTATGTTAGCACCTCGTCAAATGATGGGTTCGTGTATAACCAACGTAATATGGTCATTGGTTAATATTTATTTTAAAACTGATAGCCTAACACGTCAGTAATAGCTAAAGTCGCCATAAAAAAATTACTATTTATAAGCAACGGTATGTCCTGTTGTTATGTCGTCGCAAATTATGTAGATCATAATCTGTCACTATACCTGATAAATTGAACTTTTTTTTGCGACAAAAACTTAGATTGTCGGTTTTAGTTCATTTTCCTGTAATGAAATATGTCATGAAGTGGATGAGCCATAAAGAGCATTTATATGTCGAAGGGTGGTAAATGCAACTTCAAAAGAGTTAATGCCCAGTGAATGGTAGATGGAAACTACTTCAAGTAAAGGATAGTGCTTTAGAGACTTAGAAATAATTTGAGCTAGTATATGCAAGAGATAGAAGACTTGTCAAATATTTGATAAATCGAATGATATCAAGAACATTAGGCATTTCAAGGATGTAATAAAAAGGAGGGGCAATAGATAACAAATTGTTGTAAGGGAACTCAATAGTTAGAGTTCATCTTATGGAGGGATCTAGTAGAAGCTAGAGCTTCTAACATAATGGTAAAGCACATGCATGTAAGGAAACCCTAGATCCAATGTTCTAGTGACAAGAGATCATGATGAATTGTGTGCAAAGAGTGCCTAACATTATGTGAGATAACCTCTAAAACTAGGGTTAGAAAGTTGAGAAGTTAGAAAATGCCATCAACTAGTTCTTTAGTGTCTCTTTTAGTATGAAGATAAAATGCCTAATGTGATGCAACTTAGGAATTTGGTGTAATCAAAAATTGAGAGGGTGTTTAGGTAGACTTTTCTTATATGTAATGAAAAAGATTTAAAAAAAAAGAAAAATGAAGAGAGATGATGGAATTAGGTATAAATTAAATTAAATGTACCTTCTATTATCGACCACTAAACATCTCAAGATCATCAAAATCAGCAAACTAATTAGTTTTATGGTGAATGTCCACCATCTAGTATAAAGGGGGATCAAAATTTTGTAAACAATAACATGACAAACCAAGTTACCTCTCATTAGGATTAACCATAAATTAAGGAGCATTTTACACTAGAAAATAAATTATAATATTATACTTGTGTCAATATTAATTTTTATCTATATTAAACTACTATATTATATGTACAAAGTTTGTCTATATTACAATTATGTTTTGTCATGAGATCATTAAAATTTTTCTTGAGCTCTAATCTTTTCAGTGGAGTATAAGATGAAGATGTTCATACACAGTTAATATTAACTTGTAACAATTATGTTTAACAAAAATTATAGCTTTATGTGGACATGAAACTTTAAGAAAAAGGCCTCTTTTCAAAAATAAATTTTTACGGGCAAAAACTCATTGCAGACAGCTATATATTAATCGTGCAATTGACTCCTTTAAAATACATAGCAAATACAATTTNTATAATAAAAATTATTAAATTAGATTCAAATGATGTTTTAATATAGATAATAATTTTTAAATCTTGCTCAAATATTTATTGTCTTATGGCTACATGATTAGGGTTGTTAAAATGACTCTTTGTTTGCGAACAGCTCGTGTTCGGCTCATTTACACCCCTATTTACGGTGCCTATAGTGTTTTTTTAAAATTTTAGTTATAACCTATGATGTAGAAAATAACTTATTATAAAATTGTGGCAAAGATTATAAACAAATATATATTTTTTTTTTCAAAAAAATTAGACAGTTATTTTAAAAAGTTAGCGTGAAAAATACAGCTTATATGCACAATTATTATAAATAAAAGTTTATAATAATAGATACAAATGGACTATCGTATACATACATTATGTGCACAGTTATTGTCCTTAATATTAACATATTAAACAAATTCCCACTAAAAATGACAAGATGAGCACAAATTCTCATGAATTATAATTTTAATATTTTGTTAAGGATAAATCCAAACATTTGAGGCTAAAGTTTAAGAAAATATTTAAATAATATATCTAAGCCTAAGTTTTTTAAACATTATAAATAGGAGATCTAGAATTCGAATGAAAGCTTGAATTAAACAAACAGTTGCGGAAACAAAGAGGATAATTACGATAATATGTTCATAATAAATCCAAGCCAGGTGTGGTAATGGCTTACGTAATATTATTTAAATAAAATAAACCAGCAAAATTTTTTGAGTAAATACTGCTACATTTTGAAAAATTTACAATTATAAAATAATTTAATAATATAAGATTGTATTAATATATCCGTTTATANTTTTTAAATCTTGCTCAAATATTTATTGTCTTATGGCTACATGATTAGGGTTGTTAAAATGACTCTTTGTTCGTGAACATCTCGTGTTCGGCTCGTTAACTAAACGAGCCGAACACGAACACACTTTCTAAACCCCAAACCCTAAACGAGCCGAACACGAGCTGAGCATGATTAACTACCCGCATTCTAAGCTCAGCTCGTTTACACCCCTAGCCAAAATGATGGTTTTGGGAACAGCAAGCATGAGTTGAATCGGTTTAGTGGTCCGCTACATAGCTTAAAAATTAACTTACTCCGCTGCCCTTACTGAAATTGATTAATTACCCGCATTATCCCCGATATATCCTCCTCCCTATTCAATCTTCAATTTGATTTGCTATATTATGTGTTTGGGGCTTATGTGATATGTGAATTTTTAGAATATCTCATCTCTGTAGATGAAAGTATTTTTTTGTTTTCATGGTTGTATAGTGTGCATTTCATGCTATGCTCTTGGAAATTTTTGATCCACTATTGGTTTCAAAATTTTGTAGGTTTGTCGTGATTTCAGTGGGGATTGTTTTGGTTTTTGTTAAAGGTGTTGGTATTCGATGCATTCCATGATTTATGCACATAACAATGAGAGATTACGTGTGAGCTTTGTAAATAAATAAGAACTGCGTGCACTTAGATTATGTGGGATTGTTCTTGGCAGGAAAAAAGCATTATAGCCGACAACAAAACCGACGACTTAATTTTTTGTCTGTAAAAATGTTCTATTTTCTGATGGTTTTACGACTGCTTATGTATAGAGTTATTTCTGTTTGCATAATAATAAAACAAACGGTTGCTTATGAATAATAGATTAGTTTTCGACTTTTTTATCATAACTGACGCATTTCACCGTCATTTATAAGCACATGATAACCGATGTTCATAGTCATCGGTTATTTACAAACCAGTCATTTGGTGGGGCATTAACTGAAGAGTGTTTTTAGTAATCGACTGTCGATGACGTTGGTATTAATGTTAATAACCTACGGAGTTGAAGCCATTTGTATGCCATCAGAACTAATCCTTTATACCACTGAAATTCGCTACACCGTCGAACTTAACCTAATCTCTAATCCCTCTTGGCCTCTCTTTCCCTCGTGCCCTAACCCTCCCCTCCCCTCTCCCAGCGACTCCAGCACCCTACGGCCATAGCTCCAGCGACCCCAGCTCCGATGACTCACCCGCTTCGATGCTCAAAGGTATACTTGGATGCTCTTGCTGG
Source organism: Phalaenopsis hybrid cultivar (assembly GCA_002079205.1). Lineage (NCBI taxonomy): Eukaryota > Viridiplantae > Streptophyta > Magnoliopsida > Asparagales > Orchidaceae > Phalaenopsis > Phalaenopsis hybrid cultivar. Next base: position 21,105 of record JXCR01088232.1, on the reverse strand, counting down.
ACATTTGCATGAGGATGTACCTTGGTTTATGCTTTTAGTTGTTGATATCCTTCTTGTGGTACATCTAAGGTGCAAATGCCTTAGATATCTTAGGTATAGTGTTCTAGGTGTTGGTGATGTAGCAGGGAATGTTATTAGTAGAATTCAATTTGGTTGGTTGAAGTCGAGAAATGCTTCAGGTCTATTGTGTAATCGAAAAAGTACCGCTTAGACTGAAGTGAAACTTTTATAAGATGGTGGTGAGATTTGTAATGCTCTACGACACAAAATGTTGTTTTTAAAAAAGAAGCATAAAGCTAAGTTAAGTGTTGCAGAGATGAGAATGCTTAGGTGGATGAGTGGCTTTACACTTGAGATAAAATACAAAATGAATATATCATAGATAGGGTTAGTGTAGCTCATGTGGTGAACAAAATTAGAGAGAATTGTCTTAGATGGTTCGATCATATTAAATGTCAACCATCTGATTATCCAGTTAGAGGAGTAGATGCTTTAGATTCGATTTATGTTAAGAGAGGCAGAGGTGGACCTAGAATGATTTGGGAATATTGTATAAAAAGTTATCTTAATTTATTAGAATTAAATGAAAAATTGACACTCAATAGGACACAATGGCAAAAAAAGATTCATGTAGCCACCCCACTTAGTTGGTTAAAGGCTTGTTGGTGGTGGTGGTGAGACCTGCAATGCTCTATGGCACATAATGTGGGGATTTAAAAGAGAAGGATAAAATTAAGGGGTGTCAAGATGAGAATGCTTAGATAGATGAGTGGTTTTACACTTAGAGACAAAATGTGAAATGCATATATCCATAATAGGATTGGTGTAGCTCATGTGGAGGACAAAATTAGAGAGACTCGTCTTAGATGATTTGGTCACATTAAACATTGACCGTCTGATGGTTAGGAGAGTAAATGTTTTACACTCGATTTATGTTAAGAAAGGTAGAGGTAGACCACCTACAAAGACTTGGGCATATTGTATAAAAAATGATATTAATTTATTAGAATTTAATGAAAATATGACTCTCAATAGGACACAATGGAGAAAAAGGATTCATACAGTTGACCTCATTTAGTGGGATAAAAGCTTATTGTTGTTGTTGTAGAGAAGCTGAAGCTTGTGAAATTTAGTAAATCTTATTAAAGTCAACAAACAGATTCCATGGATTTACTTATTAACATATTAAACAATTTTCAAGATTTAAGCTCTTCAAGATTCATAAATCCAGTTTAGCAGAATTTACTCAATCCTATTCAGATTAAATCCTACTTGTAACCAGAGAGCCCCTAGAGAAAGAGTTTAATTAGGGGTTGTTTGGCACAAGATTTATGTGGGATTTAAGTTAAATCCTGAGAAACGACGGAAAATGCCTATGTAAATCCTACATGTTCTTAAATACCATTTTTGCTCCGTTTTGCCTTAAACTTGAAATTTACGAAAAGAATAAGAAGCATGATTTACAAGATTTAGAGAGGTTGAAGCTTGTGGAATAAATTCATTAAAACCATCTAATAAATTGATTTAACAAATCTGGATTTACTAAAAAACAATGACAATCGCTTGAAAATTAATTTTGGATCAATTTTTTTTCGAACCGACCTCCGGTCGGATCGAAAGCAGATCGTTTAACATCATATTAATGTTAGGTATGTTGAAGATCGTTAAATCCATTAATAAGTCTCCTAATATTGTGTGTAACTGTAGCTACTCCAACTCTTTCATTGGCATATTTGTTTCATATCTTGTTTCCAGTTGTAAAGACAATAAAAAACTAAGCATTTTCATCGTTGCAGTCCCTTACGTGATTAATTGCACACCTGGAAATATTTTCTTAAAAGAAGATATTTCAAATGATGTAAAGAGTATTCACTGTATTCTTCTTTAACGAAGTCTAATTTCCATTTCCAAAATGGAAATTTACTTTGAAATTTAATTTGTCAGTTCAAAAATGGAAATTCACTTTGAAATCTATTTTTCATTGTCATAATTCCTATTTTGACAATGCAGAGGGGCCTCAAAGAACACCAATGGAGCCCTCCCACATATGGAGAACAAGAGGAGGCTGATAAGACTTTTTTTTTTGCATTAAATCTTATTTTATATTAAATGTATGCAAACTATTCCATCACACTAACATACACTGGAGAAAGAACATGAGCCAACTACGACAGAGTTACACCCACCCACAAGCGGCAATCTAATCAGTCCTGAGTAAACAGCGGATCACAGACGACCCGGGTAATTCACAAAATTAATAAGTATAGCATTCAAATAAATATCAAATTTTATTTAGTCTTTCACTTTAATTAAACATATGTTTTGTATGAGGCTTTCCTAAGGCTCAAGGAGAGCTGATCTCAGCATTCGAACTGTGGTTCAGACATATTTCACGATCCTTCTAAGTATGACCACTAGAGGTTGGTGTCCCAGGTTATCAGCAGAAAGAAGAAAGGCAAGGAGGGCAGGGTCTACAAGTTGGTGTCCCAGGCGCCAACTTATGATGTCTGCCCAGCCTCTAGCACATCTGATGCATCCACTTTTACTTCATAGGAGGATGAGAAGCATCGTCAGGTTGTTGTATGCTCAGATAACTGCCCTGAGATCGTTGATGAGGGTAGAGATCGAAGCAGTGCTATATTCAAAATTGCAAACAGGGAAGGAGCCAGTGTAGGATGAGAGTGGGGATGATGATGATGATGATGAGAGGACATAGGATGATGAGGAGGATGGTGGGGGGTTATTTTTTTGTTTGGTTATGTATTGAACAATTTATTATTAACAAACATTAGTTTTATTGTGCAGTTGTACATTTCATTTATTTTAATTCAATTATTTTTCTTTTATTTTTGTACATGATTTATGTGTTAATTATTTTTGTTAATGTGTTTTGATTGATTTGTTACGATTGCAAGTGTGTAGATTGTAGCGTTGAAAGATGGTTTTATATTTTTGTTCTGATGGTATATGTTTTCAATGACTTATCAATGGTTTTACGATCGTTTATTGAATAAGCGACAGTTTTTTAATAGTTTATTGAATAAACGATGTCAGGGTAAAGTGCTACACTTTTAGCACGGACAGAGCCATCGGTAAATTCTCATGGTTAACTGACAGTTTAGCTATGTTTTGTAGAGTTATATATGTCATAACACGATATATGGTAATAACACGGTATATGTCATATGTAATGTGGGTTTCAATCGTGTTGATTTGGTGTTTTTTGTAGAGCTATATATGATGCAAAATAGAATATAAAGAACTCAATTGATTACTAGCTATGATTCATATAATTGTCTTTACTCCTTTGTTGTCATTGGATGTTAAACTCATCTGTTGTGAATCAAATATCAATTATGACTCGTCTCATTTAATTCTATATATTACTCTAAATCATATTCTCTTCTATTTTGTATATTTGAACCCACCAATAATCCCAGTCTTATAGCCCATGTTTCTATGCCTATATGACAACCAAATGTGGTTGGTGATTGTGGATTGGGTGATCTCTGACAAAATGATCTCATTGAGCTTTACCTTGATTGTTTTAAATTCTTATTCACTTTTTTTTATTAGATTGTATTTATAAGCTTAATTTGTTATTTTTTCAACATTTTATATTCCTTATTCACCTTCATGACATTACATTCAGAAAGTTCAATTTATTATCTAAACCTTAATTACAGCATCACTTAAGTTTATTGTACTTCACCAAATATGAAAACAGAAGAAATGTGGTATACGGCAACTTTGAGCGGGGGAGGGAGGAGTTGAATTTATTTTGTTGTTATTTATGCTTAAAAGAGATTGAATTACATAACAGAGCAACAACACATTTCAATAAAGAAGGCTAGTAAAACATAGCAAAAAAATTCATTAAAAAATGGGAAGGGTGTATGATAAAACCCAGTTGAAGAATAAAGTATATCAACTAAGAAAAACCAGAAAAAATGGAAGGAGCTATAGCGATGAGCGATTGGATTAGACTGGGATCCTATTAAGAAAATAATAAATAGATCCGAGGAGTGCTGGAGAGAAAAACTATCGGTAAGTAGAAGACGTTGTTATATAACTTCTTCATATTTTCTTATAATTTGAACTATTATTTTCTCAATTGTAGGTTCTGTCGAATGCAAAAAACAATAAGTTTTGTAGCATAGACCCTAAGTTGGAAATAAAATTGATTCAGTGTTTCTTTGTAGTGTAGCTATACGCTCTAATGTTTAGTGCTACAACACTAGACAATCCCTAGAACTTGAATGAGCATCTATATTCCAATTCAAATAGTGCTCATAAGGAACTACCACAAGAGGTAGAAAATGGTCAATAAAATAATTCCAATTGTTGAGCGTCACTAAGCTAGAAAGAAAATTATTCCGAAGACTTAATCGGTTGAATATAAAGAATAATGTCGATCATAATAATATTACTTCTTGTTTTTGTAATCTTTATTATTATGTTATTATGTGTTAAGTGTTGTGTTAAACTTGACGTGGCATGAGGATTGGACTCCTATCATATTTTTGAAATGTTAATTTATTTTTGTTATTCTGCTAGAATTACTATTGCAACTATAAATATACAACTAACATATACCTATAAGGGCATTACATTCTTTTTTCTAATAACAGCTACAACAAAATTGATCATCCAAACAGATAGATTGGTATATAATCAGCAGCTTTCTAACAGTAATTTTCCCATGAAGCAGCTTCATAACTGTTTCTTCAAAAAGCAACAGATGTCTAAAATACACCCTAAGTATGTTTCCCTTTTATGGTGTTAACTTGCTTGATTTACATGAATTAACACAATTCTTTTTTAATTATTTATTTTAATGAACTAGTTTATTAATACTTATTTATGTTATTTTATGGCATGGAATTAAACTTGCTTATAACTAATATAATATTTTAATTAATTGATGTAAAATTATTATATAGTAATTGGGAATTTATTCAATTATTTATTTGTTAAGAATTATAAGAATATATGTTAATAATTATATATAAAAAGTTAAATAATTATTCAAAATTTTAGTTTATTGTTAATTCATTGAAATACTTGGTTCAATTATTTGTCATTAGAGAAGATATATAGAGTGGATCTTAGTCATATAATTTTATACTATTCTTATTTCATAGTGAAATTTTTGGAGTGATGTAGCTCTGTAATTCTTCCCATTCTTAGGTTTTCCCATGTTAAATCTAATGTGTCCTTTCTTCTTCTTGTGTCGTACATGCTTATGTCCACTTTTTTGCTCCAAAACTCTAGAATCGGTATGGTTTTCCGCTGTGTAGTTTGATTGTGAATCGACCGAATCCTGGTTTCTCTGTCCCGACAATCCTTGCACTAGAGGCCATCCATTGAGAGGATAATAAATAAGATATGAAGCTACTTAAAATGGAGAGGATTTGGGCTCAATACTAGGGTTCATTCTTCTAAGAGAGGGAAGCCATCTCCTTTACTTCCACCCTTGTTCACCTCATCTCAAATTATATGTGTGCATAAATGTTTTCCCTCATGATCCTTCATTTTAAAATTTAATAGAAAAGCATTAATGACAAATTTTGGGCTGAAAAATTAAAAGAGAAAAGACTGATAAAATATGAGCAGGTCCTACATACCATAGACATCTTGTTACATGTATGGCTCAAAGCACGCTTCAAGGGGTAAATTTGGTCATCCAAAACAAAGACCTTTATATACCTTGATCAAAGTCAAGCACTTTGTTTAACAAAGCTACTTTTACATTTTCAAACCATCAACAGTATCAAACATATAATAAAACCATGGGACATTTAAATACATCATGCATTTACATATCTAAGTCCTAAACATTCATATTTACATGCATGATGCCCAAATCCTTAACATCACATCAAAAAATACAACCAACACTACATTTTCAAAAGTGAAATTCACCTTTTCAAGCATAGGTTTATGACATTAATATGCTATTAGTGTAAATATTAAACTTTGAGCTTTAGACATGTAAATACATAAGAGTGGTGTAGTATGTATGTAAACTTCCCTAATAAACCCATTAACACCAAATACATTGCACAAATCACATTTTTTCAACAATAAAAAAGGGAGGAAATTTACATGCATATCACAGAATTCTTATGAATCTGCCCAACACCAAAATTTTCATATTTACATTTATATCACTTTAGGAATAAAAAATATATGCATGAAAAGATATATTTCACTTCTAAGAAGTCAGCTGAAGTCGTATTTTTGATATGATGTCAAAATTTTGAGCGGTATACATATGTAAATATGAAAGTCTTGGGGCCCCATCTGATTGAAACTAAACCAAATCAATCAAAAGAACCAACTACAATGTACATTCACATTTCTATTCCATAAAAGTCTGTGCACAATCAGAAGTTCCTAAATCCTGTTCAGAAAGCCATCACCTTCCAGCAGAAGTCAAAGAAACAGAAACTGAATTCCTTGAATAGTCTTCTACAGTACTGTACAAAGTAGAACTTGATGAGGATTCCCCTAAATTAGACAAAGTGGATACCTTAGTTATTTCAGTGCCAGTAGTTGTGCTACTCCGTTTGTCTGTGTTGGTGTTTGAGAGAGCTGAAGAGGTGCTAATCCAGCCTCCAATCCTTCCCCTTATTCCTGGCATGCCGGGGTTCGGCAGGTTGAACGAGTCGCTGGAGAGCATGAGATGAACGTTGTACATGTCCGGTCGATCGGATAAGATGGCCTGGCAGCACAGGAGACCGATTTGGATGCATAGAAAAGCTTCGTCGGTGCTGTAGGAGGAGAGGTTGGAGTCCATGATGTCTAATACCTTCCCATCTTTGTGGAGGTTCCATGCCTGGGATGTTGGAATAGATTCCATTGGCTTCTTTACAATGTGTTTCAAGCAGATAAAAAATGATGGATGCAGATTGGAACACTTAAGCATTTACATGCATACCAACCAATTTCTTTGTATTTACATATCTATCATTTAAACTCTACTTTAAACATTTATACCACCTTCATATCATGTCAAAATGTATATAAGAATATATAAGAATATGTATATATATAGATGCATGTATGTATGCATATATATGCGTGTCAATATGTGCGCGTGTGTCTGTCTGTATGTATGTATGTATGTATGTAGAGTTGCTTACATAGCTCAAAAGATCGGCCTTCTCTTCACCAAGCAGAGGATCCAGATTCTTCCTTCCACTAACAATTTCCAACAAGAGGACTCCAAAGCTGAAGACGTCGCTCTTTGGGGACAAGTAGCCATTTAAGGCGTACTCAGGAGCCATGTAACCACTGCAGAAGCAATACTTGTAAGAATAAAATATAGGAAGACACATTTACATATATCTAACACCTAAAGTTTAATTTTTACATACATACCATCTTACCTATCCATAAAAAAGGCTCATTTAACTTTTTAAAAGTTTGAATTGAGATATTTTTTATGTGATATGAAAGATTGGGGTGGCATAAATGTAAAAAAAAAATAATTTAGGTGTTAGATATGTCAATAAATAAGAATTGAGTGTTATGTATGCAAATGTTCCTAAAATATAATATGGTAAAAGGTCAATCAAGTAGGTTATCCACGTAGCTTATGTGCGCAGAAAAGTATCTTGGACTCTTGGATATATCCGGTAACTTTTTTATCTTTTTTGTATTTATTATTATGTGGAGCCTAATTGTGCTAATCTATTGGTCATTCAAAGCCCTTAGATCAGCTAATCAAACTTAGGGGGGGGCACTCCAACGCCCAAAAGATAATGTCGTAGAGCACAATCTAGGTTTTATAACTCAAGAACACAACACTCCATGCCTAGAAGAGAGCGTTGCAACACCAACATACAACACCCCAGTTCAGGTTTCAAAACCCGAGAGCTCAACATTGCAGCACCGTAATGTCTACTTTGAATGCCACAACGCCACTATCACGGCACCGTAGCGTTAGTAACCAAATTCAAAAAGTTTTCACTTGAAGTTTAAACTTTGTTGCGCGAATGGTATGTGAGTCAAAGTACGATTTCAATTTTTCTTTGATGTAAGAGAGGAGAGGAGTGTTTTGAAATGTTCCACAGTGTTGAGAGACTTACGTGTGATGTAATTTGTAAAATTATCTCATTTTCTTCACAATGGATTTCTTAGTGTATATGGCTCAGAGGTTTTTTTCCGATCTCAAAATTTTCCACATTAAATCATGTGTTCTTTGTATTTTCTAGTTTTGTATGCTTTTGTTCTAAGTTTTGTTTTAGATCTCTGGAATTGATTTCCGTAATTTCATCACATCTCCCTCAACTGTATTTTAATTTTAGATGGACCATATTGTTTTGTCCAATCTTTGAGTCATGTTGAATCATAGAACTGTGAGATATATATTGAATCATCTCAAATATTTCTAAATCTTACACTTTAACCTATCCCAAATTAGATTATTTTTACCCTTTCGACTCTTCTTTGACTATCATCACGGAATTTAATCTCATCATAATTATTTTGACTTTTCAAGTTATTTATGACTTAGCACCCTATCAACACTACTATCATGATCATCTCCTCTCCCTCATCTCTGCTTTTAGTAAACATGGCGCTAGTAAGAAGCCATGAAAATTTTTTGAAATAATAATACCATGCTTTCAAACCACTATGAACCTTTGTAAAACCCCTCTAATCCCTTGGTTTTATCATTCTCTTCTTTTATATTTGGATAGTTAAGTGATTGAATGAAAGATTGGTCATTGTGCTTTTTCTACCTTTTTCTGTATGCTTACCAGCCAAGGAAGTACATTTTGAAAGGAAGAGATGGAGTCGCTTAAAGATGCTCCAAAACGGAAAGAGTTCCCTATGACGACAGACTATTTGTAGAAGTCAATTTCAAGTTATTCTTGCTCTCACGCAAACTTAAATCCATCATAATTTAGATCATCCAAAGCTATCATCTCTTCTTTACATTTATAGGGAAACGATAACTTAAATTATCTTTCCATCATTATATTTTTATCATGTTTGTGCTCCAGAATAGTTGTGTTTATCATCATTCCCTTACAAGCAGTTTAAAATAACTGAGTACAATCATCATACTCCTGCATTTGCAATCAAGTTACAATCATCCTACAGCTATTTGTATTCATATTGCATTAGTTGTAATTATCATGAATCATATTTGGTATCGGAGCCTATTGTGTGATAGAAAAGTACCGCTTAAACTTAAAGGAATATTTTATAAGATAGTGGGAAGACCCACAATTCTTTATGGCGCAGAATTTTGGTATGTAAAAGAGAAGCACAAAATAAAGTTAATTGGTTCTGGGATCAGAATGCTTAGACGGATGAGTGATTTTACGCTTATAGACAAAATGCGAAATGAATATATCCATGAAGGAGTTGGACTAGCTCCCGAGACAAACAAGAATAGAGAGAGTCGTCTAAGATCATTTGGTCACATTAAACGAGGACCATCTGATGACCGAGTTATGTTAGTAGATTTTTGAGATTTGACTTATGTTACGAAAGGTAGCGACAGATCTAAAAAAGACTTGGGCATGTTGTATAAAAAAATTGTGTTAATTTATTATAATTAAATGGAAATATTACACTCAATAGGACACAATGGAGAAAAGGGATTCATGTAGCCAACTCCAATTAGTAAAATAAAAACTTGTTATTGTTGTTGTTGTTGGATATTTGGTATCAGAGCTAGGTTAGTTAATCAGGAACTTCCTGGTTTCGAGGATGATTGATGGGAATGTCCCTTATACTTCTACTAGGGTATTGATCCAATTAAAATCAAAATGCACCATGAAATTAGATCACACTTAATAAAAAAAAAACCATAACAAAATAATGAATGGAAGCGCAACAAAATAATTCCAAAAAGAGCACACCAGAATTTAATGTGGAAGAATCTGAAAACGCAAAAAAAATAGGGAGTCTTTAGTATGAAACTCAGTAAAGTACAAAGACTCATTCAGATCTCCTCTTTACAAGTAATGGAGCTTAAATGACATTGCTCAAAATTTTTACACTCGATACCACAAGAGAAATGCACGTTAAAATCCTCCTCTTCGATCCTTCTTCACTACACAGAAACCTTATCAAAGAAACGCGCGCGCAGAGATTATTCCTTCGTTGCTCGAAATCACGAATTTAATGAAACTGAACTGAATTGCCCTTGACGCGTTCTCACCACTCCTTGGTATGGGGATTTTGTGCGCTATGTAACCGGGCACCTAGGTACTAGAAGTAGGGCTCGAGGGTGTTGCAGACCCATGCGTGGGAATGCCTCGTCTAGGTCTGCAAGCGCGCTGAGCCACCTATTGTTGTGTTGCTCTTCGAAGTTGTTGTGGGTGTATCATACTCCACCAACAATCTCCCACTTAAAAACTGAAAACACCCAATACCTAGCCTCCAAATCTGCACCTCCATCTGTACCATCTTCATAATCATGTATTGTTGTGTGGCTCACCCCCAATCTCAACCTTTATGGACTCAAATTGAAACCAAACATAGCTCTAGTTTCTCGATAGTCACCACATTCCTCAACATGTCTGCAAGATTCTGAGTTGTGTACCTTCTCCAAGGACAATTGCTCATCTTTTAGGAGAGAGAATAAAAAGTGATACCTCTGCTGACTTTGTCTTGGCATGGAAAACAACATTCTTAGTAAGATGAATTACACTCATATTATCACTATGAAACTTTTCAATCACTTGCTCCTTGTCTAATTCAGTCATAAAGCTCTGTATTCAAATCATCTCCTTGCTATCCTCAGTGATAAAAATGCATTTGGCCTCTGTAGTTGAAAATGTAATAATCTTCTGCAGCCTGGAAACTCAACTCACCGTTGTATTCCCAAAAGTGAAGATATGCACTGTTGTTCTCCTACCATCCAAGTCTCCTGCCTGATCTGAATCTATGAATTACTGTAGATTGATCTTGCACTTCCATAGCAAAGTGACATGTTGATTGTTCTCCTTAAATACCTGAAAATCCACTTCACTATCTCCCAATGGTCTATGTCTGGATTTCCAATGTACCTGCTGATCACTCTCACTATAAATGCAATATCCGGTCTAGTATAAATCATAACATACATCAGACTTTCAATTGTTGAAGCATACAAAGTTCTCCTCATTTATATTTGCTCTGCTTCAAACTTAAGTGATAGCTCCTTAGATAGCTTGAATTGACTACCTAATGAGGTGCAAATTGGCTTTGTCTCACTCATATTGAACCTCTGCAGACAACTTCAATGTACTTGAACTTCTGTCCCAACTGATTCTCATCTCGGGGATTTTTCTAGTTGAACCTAAATCCTTCATCTCAAACTCGATTAATAATTGCTACTTTAAGTCTCTGATTTTCTCCATATATTCCCCTGCAATCAACATGTCATCCACATACAAAAAGCACAAGATATAACAATTACCGATGTGTTTGACAAAGCAAAAGTGGTCTATCTGGCACTTCATGTACCCACTATCTGACATGAACATGTTAAACCTATTGTTTTATTGTCTTAGGTCCTGCTTCAAGTCATATAGGCTCTTCTCCAACCTGCGGACTAAACCTTCTTTCCCTATAATCTATCATTGTTTGGCCCTCACTCTCAAGTAGTCTCTTACTTTGTTAGATAGATTGTTCATAATGGTTGGCTTCAACTTAACCCCGCCCCTCCATCAATTATCTTAAGTTCTTCATAGGTTCATCCAAACATTCTATTTCTTCTTTACTTTTATAACTTTAGACATCTAATGTGATTAACTAAAACATAAATCATCTCAAACCCATTTTATTCTTGTTATCATTTTTGTGCTCTTTAATAGTTGTGTATTATATCATTCACTCATACGTGAATTATGGAATTGTCAATGTAATCATCATGCTTCCACATTCATAATTAGTTTGCATTCATCCTACAATAATTTACACTCATTTTACACAAATTTGCAATTGTCCAGCATTAGAGATGAGGGCCGTATGATCTTTTGATACTGGGTAGGCCCAAAGCAAGCAAAGAACCAATTCATGGCACTCCTCATTTCACCAAAAACAATTATTGCATTTTTCTTTAGGATGATTTCTTACATATCTAACACCTAAACTTCAATTTTTACATATTTGCCACTTTACCTATGCATGAAAAGCTGTATTTCAATTCTAAAGTTAAAATAGCAGTAATTTTTATTTGATATGAAAGATTTGAGTAGTAAAAGTGTAAAAAAGAAAAGTTTAGGAGTTAGATATATAAATAAATAGGAATAGGGAGGTGTGTATGTAAACTCCCCTTTTCTTTAATCAACTAAAAGAAAAACTAAAATCATTAGTTGCTAGTAGAGATAAATATGCAGAGGCTTGGAGTTCAAACTCACTAGGTACCAGATATTTTAAAAGTGTTGATATGAGTTTCATCGCCTGAAAAAAGCCTTGCCAAACCAAAGTCTGAGATTTTTGGGCTAAGTTGTTCATCAAGCAGGATATTGCTAGCCTTGATATCTCTATGTATGATCTTTACTGGTGACTCTTCATGAAGATAAAGGAGACCTTTTGCAACTCCACAAATAATCTCAAAACGCTTTGACCAGTTCAATGAGGTCTGTTTGGTCGTATCTGAAATATCAAAGCCAACATCAGTAAATTACAAAAAAGGTGGTGTGTAATATTTAAATTTTGCTCTATTCCATGATTTAAAAAGAGCAGTCGGATTGCATTCTTCTCCTATGAAGAAATTTAGTTAAAAATATTTGGCACTGAAATGCCTATGTGCTTTATGAAAGAAGAAGATAAAGCATTGTTTTAAAGAATATTAAATCGGTTTCCATGAAGAAAATGAACCAATCCTTTGGAATTTCTTCATACATTGCATTGTAAGAGAGCATGGGTTTCAAACAATAACTCTTATTTGCTGTTCTCTTATTCTATTTTGGCAGGAGTTTCATGCAATTAACTATTCATATCTATTATCATTTAGAGCCTTTACTGCTAAGTACCATCAACATAAAAAGTATTGTATTCTGAAAAATGCATGCAGCTCAAGTTTAACATTTTTTTAATATACAAACTGAACTTGATTTAGTTAAAGATGAAAATAAACAACTAATTACAAAAATCTTCTTTATATGATAAACTTTAAAGAGAATTTAATCATTATGATGTCCATACTAATTATGTGTGTAAACTAAAGAAAGTATCATATGGACTGAAACAAGCAACTAAAGCCTAGTTTAATAGTTTAAGTTCTTTCTCGAGTAGCTATATTTTACTAAGGGTAAAGTAGATGTCGCTTTGTTTATCAACAGAATAAACAATGCCATAGTTATAACTCAGATCCATACGGATGATATTCGATTTTGAGCCACAAAAGAGTATTTATCTAATGAGTTTACCACTATTATGAATAAGAAATTTGAAATGAATTTGATAAACGAACTTAAAAAAAGGCATTATTATATCTAAAAAAAGTAAATTAATGATTTAATCGCTAGGTTTAACATGAAAGATTGCAAAGCCATAGGCATCCCCATGAGCTACTCAACTAAATTAAAAAAAGATGAAATGAGGGGATCCATAGAATCAAATATGTAGAGGTCTGATAGGTTTCCTATTTTATTTGACAGCCAACAGACCAAATATTTTGTTTTGCCGTGTACCTTCGTGCTGGATTTCAAGCAGACTTTAAGGAGTCTTACCTAATAAATGTTAAGTAAATTTGGCCTCTTCCAACTTAATGCTGTATCATAAAAATAATGGTACATGCAAGTTTGTAGAGTTTTCTATTAGTGACTCTGCAGGTTGCAAAGTTGATTTGAAAAGCACTTCAATCATCTATCAATTCTTAAAACCTCATTAATGCCTTGGTCAGTGGAAAGCAGAATTATGTTGTTTTGTCCACTATAGAGGCATAGAAAGCCACTGCAGATAGTTGTGCATGACATGTAATTGTGTCACGCAGATACTTTGGAATAAATAAATATTAAAAGACCATGGACTTAATCTAGATCACATTCTTGTCAGTTGCAACAATACAAGTACAACTAATTTGATCACAATCTTAATTCAGTATTTGAGAGGTGGTGATGTAGTTGAGATCAGACATCACTTCACAGAGATAAATGCAGCTTGAAGTGATGATGTAGTTGAATTCGTTAGTACAAATCATCAGATTGAATATATTTTGACTAAAATCCCATCAGAGGATTGCTTTTGTTGGCTTAAATGATGTTAAATGGTTATTTATATGTTCTACTAAAAGTTTCCTATAGATGACATGTCCATTTGACATGTAAGTTTTATCAAAAATGAAAGAAATTCAATTTTAAAAGGCTTAACAGACACCCGTTATGGTCCATGGATATATGTTTTCCTACAAAACAATTATATATATAAATTGTCTTTCATATAAACTAATTACTCCATGTCATCATGGACGAAAATCATTTCCAATTCACAAAAACCATTCTTCTCTTAGAACTTTGACAAATTTAAATAAAATTTACACCCTACACCATGATATATTTGATACATATAACTCCTAAAATTAATTTATTTAAAAAATTACAGAACCATTTATCTATATATAACATATCCCCTATAGTACCACTATTTCTTCCCGAACCCAACCCCATCTTCTGAATTCTTGAAAACCAAGAGAAGGAAGCTTCACTCTCCGTCAATCTCTCAAGTTAATATATCTTCGCTTGCTATAGCTTCTCAATCTCTTGTATAAAATCATATACCCCTTTAATCATAAGTTTGCATAGCATCACGTATCCTTTACACAAATATCTCTTAGATGTTAGTGATCTAAAGAGAGATCATCGCATTAATTGTAGAGAATCATACTCTACAAATTATCACAAAATGCAAGCATCCAAAAATTAATTGTTTCACCCATAAATCTTCCATGCAATATTGACCCATCCATAGGCGGAGCCATGGTGAGAGCACTGGGGGTTGTGCCCCCACTGGCCTACTACAAATATCATTTAAATGAACTAGGTTTAAGCTTCTCTCCCTCAAACAATTTATTATTTAATATCTCTTATGAAATGCTAAAATTTTAAAAGCCCACAGATTTAAGTTTTCTTGGACCAAGTTGTTTTAAATGTCAACATATCTTCGCTTGATCTTCTGATTTAACTAACAAACGTAATAAACGTCTTATATAAGTGGGACAAAATGTATAAGAAAAACCTTATCTTTTTCAGCTAGTGCATCAAATTTTAATTTCATATATTCATTTAGCTTATTCATTTACTGAACTGTAATTTAATAAAAATGATTATCACATGAATTAACTAATTTAATATATAAAATAAAATGAAATTATAATTTATTTTGCAATTATTAAAAATTCAAGTACCATTTTTTTCTTAATAATTTCTCAATTATATATGATTTTTATTTAAAAAAATACATTTCTATCTAAACATAGAAATAGGATAATATAATGAATATTAATAATGATAAAAAGTTTAATAACATTATTAAAAATAATAATTATTTTAAAATAAATTATTATTATTATTATTATTATTATTATATGTCATATAAAGTATTAAAAAATAAGAAATTTTGAGAGTTTCTTTTTAATAATTATTATTATATTTATAGGAATAATTCACTTAAAATTATTAGAAGAGAGAATTTTTTTATAAAAATGGTACATAAATATTTAAAACNATTAGGACCATTGGTTAGAATTTCAAATTATAGGGGAATAGAAGGAGGTAAAGTGTGCGAGCTAGAGGAAGATTAACCCGAGCAAACTTCAGTAAAGAAAGTTTGGATTTATATTATAATTTAGTTAATGAATTTTAATAGTAAAATTAAGTTAATTAAGATTTCATAAAATAAAATGATGGAAGTTGATACTTGAATAATGTAGAGTTAATAATTAATTAAAATAATAAATAAATTAAATTCTAGTGATATGAATAACATGTTTATTTTAGGTTTTGATTTTAGAAGAGTCTATGTCAAGTAAAATCAAATAACAAATTAATCAACATTAAGGTGAGCACTCTTGCTTTTAATCTATGATAAGATTTTATTTTTGCTCAATTATTTTGCATTAATAGTTAATGTGACTTATATAAGTTTTATTTTGATTAATTGATATGTTCTTTTTTATTAGTCACATTGCGATTAATGTTATATGTTTGTAGCTACTTACTATCTGCATTAGTTAGTTACTATATATATATATGCTCTGCTAGAGTTTCGCCTCACGGTGAACCCTAGCCTCTACTACGGCATTTTTCGCTCCTCTATTTTTGAAAAGCTTCGTCGAGCTGCTCCCAATCGCAGTTCATCGAGCTTCGTCTTCTCTTACGCGAGGTTCGACAACATTGATGTCGCACTCGTAGACGATGACGGACGTCCTCTGCTTCTGTCGTCTGCTTCTGCATGCCGCTTTGCTCCTTCTGCTTCCCGTCGTCTTCGTGTCGCTCGCGAGGGTCTTGTGGTCAAGTTGCGATAGTAGACAACAGTTTCCTCATCTGCGTAGCTTTGCTCCAAACAAACTATAGCTTCAAAAACTTCCTCTTCGGCGCCAACAGCTTCCTCCCTTACTTGTGAGGGAGATAGCATCGACGCTCCGTTCTTATGCAAATGCCCTTGCCGGCGACTTGCCTATTCTTACTGGTGCCCCTCCTCCTGGTTCAGTGTCTCTTTTTGATATCAGTAAGTCCCGCAATGTTTCACAATCATACCACGAGACTATCGAAGGTGGCAATGATCACGCTTTTATTAAAAAACTTGGAAAAAAAATGAGAAGTCTGCACTTATTCTCACTGAGGTTGAAACCGGTACTCTGGCGTCCTCTTGGCGTTTTGCTCTAGTGGGAAAATTTCTTTATGGTCTTCCAAAACTGAAGATCATTACGAAAGAATTTGATGCTATAAAACTATTGGGTAGTTGGAACATTGGTCTGCTAGATGGTCGACATATACTTATTCAGCTATCTCACGATGTCGATTACACTCGCATTTTCTCTCGAAAATTATCAAGATCGACAATCGTTTAATGAAAATTTTGAAGTGGACTGTCAGTTTTGATCCAAAAGCGGAGTCCCCTATCATTCCAATTTGGATAAAGTTATCAGGGTTAAAATTACATCTGTTTAACATGGAAATCCTCTACTCTTTAGCAACTGCATACGGTAAGTCTCTCAAGGTGGATAGCCCTACGCTTACTTTCACCAGACCCTCTGTGGCTTCTGTGTTAGTTGAGAGAGATATCACTCAACCAGCTCCGAATGAGATATGGATTAACACTATTCACAACGGACACTGACAAAAAGTTGAGATAGAACTACATTCTCTTTATTGCTCTCATTGTAGTATGTTTGGTCACAGTTCTACTATTTGTTATCGCTTGCATCCTCATCTAAAGCCGAATATCGCTAAAGATCAGTCACCTACCATCATTGTTGAGAAGGTTAAATCCGATCCTCTTTCCAACATCGCAGTTCCAGATGAAGAACACCTTACTACAAGTACAGATCCAGATGTGCTGATACCACTTATTGTTATTGAAGAAAAAGACCCACTTACATGTCCAGACAGACGAGAGTGCACCTTCGACCCGATAGAAGATCAGCTGGTACAACAAGCAGTTACTTCTAATATTCAACAATCTACACATCTTGCACACTTCAGACCATTCTATTGAACAGGCGTGTCAATCTTTNTATATGTCACCATAGCATGGGATTCCATGTAAATTGCCTTCAGATGAGATCAATATTGACGATGCTATTCAATTTTTTTTTCCTTCCAAAGTATGACCCATGTGTTTGGGCCAACAATTGATTTCATCGCCCATTCAATTGGACTGCAAACAATACCAACCTTCATCAAATACCATCACAAGATCACACACTAACCTCAACACTCAATCTAATGAAGGATACTACATCCAACATATTTTGAAACACATTACTCAACAAAGGCATGAGTTTCTTGTAAGCTCACCCATACTCTCTCACACAACCAATCACGTGTTCACCAAAATCATGTTTGTCATAGCAAGGACGCTTTTTCAATTATGCTTACCAAATTACAAAATCCTTCCTACAACTAATCTCAAATCTTACCCTAAGTCCCCTGATTGGAATATTTTAACTTCTGAATATCATTATCTTAATCTCAATGAATATCTTTGTGTTAAACATATGAGATCAATTAGACACACGAACTTTCATATCTATCGCTCCATGGTGAGGCAGCTCACCTCGTTGTTCTTCTACATTTGCATCCACATTTGTGTTGGGATGACTTCAGGATATTTTACATGTCATTCATTAAATAGATAGGTGTCTAGCCGGATGATTAAACACTAGCCCAGAAGTGAGCAACCGCCACTAGACCTTGTTTCATATTCTAATAATAATGATGATGTGTAGCTGCTTAAGTGCCTAAAACAAAATTTTGTTTTGAAAACATTTACATTAATATTTCTATCAAGCCCCC
This sequence comes from Phalaenopsis hybrid cultivar, assembly GCA_002079205.1. NCBI lineage: Eukaryota > Viridiplantae > Streptophyta > Magnoliopsida > Asparagales > Orchidaceae > Phalaenopsis > Phalaenopsis hybrid cultivar. The sequence continues at coordinate 2,632 of JXCR01088232.1, read as the reverse complement.
ATTTTTAATGTACGAGAAAAGGGAAGAAAATAAAGAGAATATACAATTATTGTTACACGGATGGTTATTTAGTTTCAATTGTTGCTATTATTTATTATTGCTATTGCTATTGTACTTAGTTTTTTTAAGAAATTGCTATTCTTCAAGTGGAAAGTTGTTTAAACTTAAACTTACATATAATTTCTAATTCCAAAGTAATTTTTTAATAATCAAAATAGAGGATATTATTGACCCAATGGTACTGATGATGGCAAATATACTATGAAATTTGATTTAACAGTTCTTTTTGGCTTTGTATAGGTACACAGGACAAATCATTCCAATCATTATTAGTGCATATGAAGATAACTGCTTAGAATAAAAACATTTTTCTTTCCTTTATATGCAAGAAAAGTATAAATGAGGAATTGAAGAGCCTACCAACCAAATTAACCCAAATCAAAACTATTTTCTAAATATTAATTAACTTAATTTGAAAAGATTGTTATATAAACTTTAGAAATTATGGCATAAATTTCAAAATGTACTAAAACTCTATTTTGGCCAATAAACAAACCTAACTTGCAAAATGATTAAATAGAAAAATCATTAAAAATATAAGCATGAAATTAGATTAGGTTTATAGGGCCTCAGTTAAGATTTATGAGTCCCTGCAAACTATTGACGCTACTTCATAAAATGAGAGAGGTTGCAGCCTAAACCTATTTATTAATGGGCCTACTTAAAAGCTTATAGGATCTCCACAAACCCCTTTATGAGTCTTTGTAAACTTTCTCAACAAACCATCAAGGTAAATATAAAAATTGCTTTCTTGATTAAAAACAATCTATGTGGCTTAATTTAATGCCTTATTTTGTTTATTCAACTAAGAAAATAGATCATATTTTGAAATATTTACATACATACTCTGAGTCAAAATTAAAATTGCAAACACAAGAATGTTATGAGAAGAACCTGACTATAAAAAATCCAATTTCAGTCAACAAGGAAAACCCTAACCTCAATTGCAAAAATATTTTAATCACCGAAGAAATTTTGACGAAAACACGCTAGCTCTTACATATTCGCTTCAATCTCTGGTTATACAATTTCATCTCTTCACACAGCAATATCCATGATTAAGAATATTAATATTCTTACTGTTTGTTTTAATTATGAGATTGTATAATTTGCTAATTCTTCCAAAGAAGGCCTAGAGGTGGTGCCATTGCCCATAATAACTAAGATGAGGGTAGAATTCCCCTTTGAATAAGTGAAGGTGGAGATTTCTTAGCCTAAATGGAGCAAAGCAATTCAACTTGTGAATGTAAGATTCATCGAGTAGAATCATGTATAAATTGATTTACTCTATGATATATTTTCTTTCGTGTGCTAGTTCATATCAACGACTCTTGATTAACTTTTTAGATATTAACTCTATAATTAACCGACGCTAAAATAATATCAGTGCGTATTTAAATAAAAAATCTTCAATTATCCAAATCATAACCAGCTTGGGTCATATGTAAAACCATCATGGTTTCCCATCAATGGAATGAGTGTAGAAAACAAATTGATAGGACTTATTTTTAAGAGAATAAGTTCTAAGGCATCTATAATGGGTTAAAGAGTGAATTCTTATCCTTGCTCAAATTCATTTTGTATTGGTTTACATCAGTGACAAGTAAAGATAATTTCATAAAGCATTCCTTCAGGAAAGAGTTGTCTTTTATTATAGATTCAATGTTATTCCTCTTGATTTCCATCATTTCTCCTTCTTTTAAATGTAAGAAAATTATATATAGAGAATCCTTGTAATAGAGAATCGACATAATGATATGAACACAAAATTTCAAGTGCTCCCCTCCTATGAAGATGGCCAACCACTTATCTTTCTATCTTCTGATGCAAACTTCATTTCTTTTAACATTCAAAGGCATCTTCACCATCACCAAGCCATAAGTGTGATTGATTTTTTTTTTATCAAAATTAGATTTGAACATGGTTAGGCGACCCCGCAACATGGCCAAAGATACGGGATAATGATAAAGTGTGTTGTTTATGAATCAGTTTAGCAAACTATAATTTTTAACGATCATGGTAAAGATTTCATGGAAGAGGAAATTAGTGTAAAAAGTGACTGTTATGCCAATCATTGATGCATCAACTTGTTTATATGTTTTTAGGCATTATGAAGATAGATTGTATTTTTTTTATTTGATGTTTTTTTTGTGGAAATTATAATATTAATATTGAAAAAATAATACAAAATGATTGATACTAATATTGGCATGTGTTTGAAAATTAAATACACATCATAAAATAATGAAATATAATGAAATTAAACTTTTGCTTTTTTTTTTTTGGCTCTTAAGCTTTCTATTTAACACATTGGATGTTATATTTCCAGTTGCAGTAGCTTTTTTTAAGAAAATTGCGGATATTAGATGTTCGATTACACACTTTATATAAATAATCAACTAAAAATTTTCACGCACATGACATATCATGTCCTTTTTTTTATGGTTACATTGCAACCCCATATTCATGCCATCCTATTCATGTCTCATGTTGGATCTTGTGCTTTATAGATGTTGACCTCAATTTTTCGTGAGGTCTAGTTTTTCTCGTAGGAGTTAGGATCTAGCCTTAG
>JXCR01088224.1:0-12245 GCA_002079205.1 Phalaenopsis hybrid cultivar | reverse complement strand
TTATAAATTCACCCTCCTTTTAATATGTTTTTTCAACTCTCAAAAATATTATTTATTAATGATAGCATCTCCTGCATAACCATCACTCTTTATGCTCCAAAGGAAAAGATGTATAACTCCAAATAAAGCTCCCATCACCATAATTCTCATCATCAATTTGACTCATCAATTGAGAAATGATAACTCCCCCTAAGTCACTATCTTATCATGCTTAGATAAAGCATTAATCAAGGCATCCACTCAGATAATCAAGCAATCACTTGTAAACAATAAAATTCTCGCATAATTTTCAATACATTCTACCATTGCATCTTCTAAAATCAAACTATTGCTCTACCTCCTCACATGGTTTCCTAAAACACCTTTCTAACAACCTCCCTCGCCATGTGCATAGGAAAAACAACATATAGAAAGTGCTCAAATAACATCTGTTCCATCTTTAGCATGTACTATAAAAACATCAATTTTTCTTGCCTAAAAATTTTAAATGTCATATTGGAATGTTAGAATAATTTATTGTACTTTTTTATAATACCATATGAACTTTGATACCTTTTTATCTCTTTTGAAAACTGATATGTTAAAAAATTGTGCTTATCATTAAACACATTGTAAATGCTCCATAAAATGCTATATAACTTGTTCGGTCACTTAATGATTCCACTAACATTGTGACAATAATTATTATAAGATATCATTATTATCAAATTATCAATAATTAGACTTATATTAAGTTTCACCTGTTTGAAGATATGGTTTGTCAAACAAATAGATGTCAAAAGTTCCTTCCTCAATGGAAACCTAAAGTAGCATTATCACACTAGACAATCTATAATCAAAACACTCTAGACTATTTATGTTCTGTAAGGGGCTCTTAATGGCCTTAAGTAAGCCAATCAATCATTTTATCAATAACTTCATCATTAGTTAATATATTCACACATGCATCTAATATTGAGTTTTAAAATATGTTTTTGAGGTGAAAGACACCTTATGCATTGAGAATTTTGGTGGGCTATAATGTTTGTTTTTCTTTTCCTTTTTTTCTTTTGTAAAAACAATCCCATCATTCCATGGTCTCTTTATCTTGACATACAATTGCATGCATGTCCTCTTAAAGCAAACTATCATGGTGAATATTAAACATGTAAGCAAGCCCATGCATCCAAACAACATATCAATTTGATGGCGTCTTTCTCATATCTACTTTAAAATATTGGTTAGTTGTAGGTGGCCTTTAACTTATTTATTTATTTTCTAAAAAATTTATCCTAATTTATGTGTCAACGAACAAATGATTAGTGGAATGTTGGAAAACAAGTTAAGGCTATCTTTGAGCTAGTATATATGTAATATGTTTTATTTTCATATCATTTCACCACAATCTTTTATGCTTTCTCAGATGTGGGCTAGGTTATAAATATAGCCTGTCAAAATTTTATCACAAATTACATCATCTTTCCTGGACATAACACTATCTTATGGAGTTCCAAAAATAGCTCATATTTCCAAGGTTAAGTATCATGCTATCACCTTCATTATGCTTGAAATTAAATGATTATAGTTACTATTATAACTACTTAATACTAATCCACCAACAATGTAAAAATCTATTGTGAAAACATTGGGACCACCTATGTTGTGAAAATTTTGGTTTTCAAACATGAATGAAATAAATTCTCAATGATTTTGATTTTGTTCATGGACATGCTCAAAATGGGGGCATTTGTGTATCTCATAACTTTCTTGATCATCAATTCATTGCACACTCACAAATTAACTTTCTATTCCTTGTCTTGACATAAATTGTGCCAAGATTAGTGACTTTTTAGGACACCATCTTAAAAGGGAGTCAATAGGAAACTTCTTTTGTAGCACATAAAATATTTAATTATCAAATGTTCCATACTATGTAGAAAATAATGATACATGTTAAGACAATTTAATTTAGTTCATTATGCAAATATAAATACATCGCGATCACCTGTAGTTGACTAAGATTCATTGTTATTTAATTCCACACAAATTATGTAGCCTATATTATAGGTTTAGCTAGTATACTCGTGCAATATAATTTATGATAAATTGAAATTTTCTCAGAGAAAATTAATAAACACTACTTACGATCATAAAAAAAAAAGTGAAAGAGAATGAAGAAAACATTGAATGCATACTTATATTTTTCGAAGGAATCACCCAAAAAATTTGCAAGGAAGATAAACCAAAACATGGGATTGCATGATTTCAAAGATAAAGGAAGAAATACAAAATGATAGATATTGACTAGTTGAGTCTCTAGTTTTTGAACTTGATTTCTTAATGCAACATAAACTTAAAACTTTTCAAATCTCTAATTATAGTTGAGGATTAGATTCGATGCTATTGGATGGGATAGACATAACTCAAATTACTACAACTTTTTGAAGATATATGCATTCTTGAATGGGTACATAGGTTGAGCATCACATAAAGATGCTAGCAATTTCCTACTTGTTAAATGATTAAAATGCATTGTTGCAAAGCTTTAAAATACTAACTTAGCTTCTTGATTGGAATTGTATGGCCTACATCCTACTTGTTCACGCTTATTTAAATTTTAAGCTTGTCAGATTGGACTTTGTTTGCTTGATACGTGAGAGTACATCAATTCCCTAGCTCTTTTGAAGCAAAATGAAAACAACATCAAATTAATTCATGCATGATGCATCAATAATGATATACAATCATATGTTCAAGATCATAAATTTAAAGAGAAAAAGGTCTCTTTTCCTTGTAATAAAAATGCTAAATTAATTCTTCCATTGTATGTAATTTTTGCCACACTTACACTATAGGATTTATGATGATTGACGTCAGAGATATCCAACACTAATCAAAGAAAAGTCTGATGCTAAACTAGATTAGCATCGGAAATAATTTATCATTAAATCAAGGTCAGTAAATGTATTAGCATTGGCAACTGCATCAAATATTTTTTTTTTTCCGATGGATTTAGCGTCCATAATTTTTGTCTTTACCAATTTTTGTTGGATAATTGACTGACGCAAACATTATCGCGACTTATTTGGTTCGCCATAGGTCGACACAAATTTGCGCCGACTACGTCCTACGCAAATTTGCATGGACATACATCCGACGCAAATTTGCATGGAATACCATCTACGAATATCAATTAGTATCATTCTAGCACTTGCAATTTGCGTTCGACTTTCTGATGCAATTTTGATACAAATCTGCGAGAAAAAAATACAAAATAATGATTAATTTTTCACATATCTGCACACAACAAATACGAGCAGCATAATTACTTACTTCTCGATCGTCACAACTGAAAAACTATATCAACAGCAAGTGCAAACAATGATAACAAACTTGATTAAGCAAATTCATATCTAAACTTTCAAAGTTAACAACAACACATAATGAATTTTCATATAAACAAAAATGAAAATAATTATAAACCCCTTTGGCGAGAGAGCATTATCAAACACATTATGAGACTCCTAATCCTCCTCCTCATTCACAACACTCATATGCCGCTTGCCTTGACGATCAATACTCTTCATTAGACATGCTAGACCATTGGCAGTCATCTGTTAGCCTTCATGCACCTAACAGGCCTCGCCATTCATGGTGCTAACTTGTCTTGCTAAGCCTGTAGTGAGCTAGGGCCACCTATAGCAGCACTAGAGCACTCGACCTCAAATGCAATGTCCTTTGCACCTTGGTCGTACTCCCTCCCGCCTACTTCTATCGCTCAAAATCAATTCGATTGGTGGGAGACTGATTATCATTGTTGCTGGCGGATGTCGAGGTCTGGCTTGCCATCTCCTTCTGCCTTTCTCAAAGCTGCTTGTGCTTGACAAATTTTATATATTGGTTATTATCACATGGCGAGAGTAGTCCAATGCGTTAGGACATGTAACTTTATAGTGCATGGCTCTCGGTCAAGCTGTTTGGTCTATGTACATGAGATAATGGTGAGTATCACATAATTACATAAATCCTTATGTTTTTTTTGAAATTTTAGACAATCCTACCAGTCTCATGTAGTGTGTGGCGTAGGAGATTGAACCTTCAATGTGAAATGCGACCCTTCTAGCTCCCTTTGCCATACTATTTTGTTGGTTTGTCTGCATCTTTCTCTGATATTTCGGAGAGGTTCAAGCTCTGTTCAAGTCAGCCCAAACATCGTCACCCACCCAGCTAGGCCTCTTCCCCTTCTTGCATGTTGTGGTGAACATGTCAACTGGCTGATATCTACCACGAACCTCAAAAATGTGTCAGATCTGTTGGTGAAGTTCTGAAAACTAATAGAAGGATCTATGCAAATTAGAAATTGTGAATGTTTATTAGTGTAAAAAAAAAGGAAAAATAGTATTATAATTCAAATTAAGTTATCCTACCTCATGCTCTCTCGAAACTACATGTCTGTCTGATCATACCTATTTTGAATGATCTTCGTGATGTGTGACACGGGTGGTCAGGAAGGAAAGAAGCTGAAATATAAATATTAGTTATAAAAAATAAAGAGATGAACTTTGAACTTATTCTAATGCTAAAAAAAGATAACTTATAAGTCTCCTTGAAAAAAAATATTAACCTTGTTGGAGGTGTCATCGATCTTAGGGGCGAAAGTTGATGGGAAACTAGATGAAAGTTGGTGGAAGTGTGGGAGCTAGTGCTTGTAATGAATCAAATACGGGAGGGGTAGCAGGAGAACTAATCAGAGTGGTTGTAGAAGTGTCATACCTGACAGAGTGACTGATGATCTTCTTCAGCCTCTTATACATGTTTCCCAAAATGCCCTGAGCATGAGCTCTCTCCGAGGGCTAAGTACACGTCATCTGTAGTAGAAAAAAGACAATACTAAAATTAATACTAGAAATAAAAGTATGCAGGAGAAGTATATAATATAAGTCACAGAAGTAAAAGCAGGATATAACTATAGTGCTAGAACAAAATATGAAAAATATCGCAACTACATCTATATAAGCAAAAATCCTAAAACAGCAAAATAAATTAATCACCTAAAAATATAAACCATTTTTTAGTCTGTTTCATTAGACAAAACAATTGATGATGAACTTAAAATTTCTTTTTCAAGCTTATCATCAATTTCATCCATATTTAAAGGGACTTCTTCATGAAGCCTTGTGTTATCCTCTATGGAAAACACTTCTTTAATTGAATTAAGTTGAATACGAAATTCAGACATACCTGATTTTTGGTGAATGGGTTCAATAGTAGTTTACATCTCAATAATTTTTCTTAGTTTAATTTTCAAGGCAACCACCTAATCAAGTTTATCCCTTAACTATGGTCTCAAAGGTAATAAACCTGACTAGCTTGACGTGCTAGAATAAATAAATTAAACATTGCACATCTTCTATTAGTTTAACTTTAGTAATGTCATACAGGCTGATTGTTCGTTTTCCTTAATTAGGAACATAATCAAACTATGAGAACATGATCAAACAACTCATAGTTGAATATATGTAGACATTGTGTTCAATATAACCCAGATATTGCACTGAACTACTTCTTCGAGTAAGTCATAGTAGCTGATCTGACTATTTTTGTATAACTTTTCTTTAATGCAAACAACTCAGTTATAAATCCACTACCCTTCACACCAGGTACTCGTGTGAAGTCCGTAACCATTCACATCAAATATTTGTCATGTCTTGACAATACGATTAAGTCCCCAAGCAAGATCTAATAATCCATTGTCCATGATTTTGTTCTTTGTATTATGAGCCTAAAAGAAGTTTCAAAATATAATTAGTTTTATTTTGAACATCACAATTATATGATGTATCGGTGAATTGAAGAGTTACTTTAATGTACATATAATTTTAACCATGTTGGAAATTCTTCTATGATTTTCTACTTATTTGAGAGTCATCCCCTATGTTCAAGCTATCAGTGAATAACTTGCTCACAACTTTGTTATTTATATGCTTGAGTTAGCTGGTATGGCACTTCGAGTAATAACTGAAAAAATTTCTGATCAGATTTAATTTTACTCTTTGAATAGTTGCACCTCATTGTAGTTCAGTGGAACATATAATGTAGCTGGTCGAAGCTCTCTATCTTTGACGTAGCATGTACCATACATACCTAATGTTTGGAATACAAATTATTCTACTTGTGAAGGCATGTAACCGTATTTTCATGCATTTTCTGCCCTTTCTCAAAACAATATGAACATAAAGTAATTATCTCATATAGCAATTATGTCTCGTATATTGATCCCTTCAAATGTGCTTTCTTCTTAACAGTCCTTTTGATTTTATTTACAAATCCACATGACAAAGTCATTTTAGAATAAATATGATAGTAGATTACTCTAAAATAAAAAACATACCTCTTGAAGGGATATATTCATCTCTCTATATTGGACCTCCCAGTATAGGCTCATAACACAGATGTATGAACAAATGCTCCATTAAGTCACATAAACTAGGAGGAATTATTCGTTTGAGCTTGCATATTAATAAAGAAATACTTACATCAAGATTCCTCAACGAATCAACTATTGAAGTTCGTGTGCACAATTCCCTAAAGAATGCACTGATTTTGATTAATAANGTGTGCACAATTCCCTAAAGAATGCACTGATTTTGATTAATAAATTAAGTACAGATTTTGACAGCGCATTGAATGCAATATGTAGTAAGCACTGTAAAAAATATAGCAATCGTGACTCTTCATGCCAATTATTTTCCCCGTTCACAAGTCGACACTGTGGCATATGTTTGAAGCATGACCACTAAAAAACTTTAGAGAATGCATCCACTTGAAGATTGTTCTATGCATTGCATTTCTAACACCTAAACTTGAAATACCACACAAAATAAAACTAATCAGGCGCATTACATATTAAACATCAAAATATCAATATTCACAAACTAGACATGAAAAAATCAACTATCACATGGGAAAAAAAGAAATAGAGAAGAGAACAATACCTTAAATTTAGAGGAGTGGAGGTCGCCAGAGCTGCAATTTTGCTCGAGGAGAAGTGCCATGAGCCATCGACTAGCTGAAGGGAGGAGAATCACCGTCGAATCATCGGAGCTCACTAAACAGAAGGAAGAATGGAAAAGATGAGCTTTGGTCATGTGGCAGGATATTTTAGGCCGTCAACATCCGATTTTGTATCTTCATTTTTCTGAAGCTATTATGTCGCGTTATAGCATCAGATAGTCCAGCGCAAAGCGGAGGCTAAAGCAGACGCAAATCCTATGCGTCCATTTTTTTCCCACCGCGGACAGCGTTCGATGATAAACGGTTGTAAATTTGACACTAATTTTACGTCAAAATATAATCTAACACATTCTAACGCTAATTAACATATTTCATGTAGTGTTATTTCTCGAATCCCTTATGTATTCTGATCAATAGCTCAATAAATCCTAACTATAGAGAGCTCATAGAACATAAACTTTACATATCAAGTCCACTCCGAGAGAAGGATTTTGTTGTTTGAACTTGATCGAGGCGAGAAAAGTATATTGGTGGCAGTTGATGACGGTGTTCAGCAGACAATTATATTTCAAGTTGTGCTTTAAATTTGGCCAAATCGGATTCTACTTCCCCCAAACATAGTTGGCATTCTAATTGGATTGCCTTCCTCATGTGCCTTGTGCTTCCCCAAATTGCACCAATTGCATAATCCAAATAGATTTGCACCCTCAATCAATCAAATTAACAATAACTTCAGCAGTGATGACAGAAAATTCAGTTTTACTTTTGTCAACTTTGGTGTCAAATCTTATACGCAACGGTCTGAAAACGTTGGAGACAACCTATTGAATTTGAGGTGGACCGGCCGATAGAAACGGCTAGCTACAACAAGTGGCTGATTAGGCTGATTGAAACAAATGTAGGCTCAGGGACTAATTCAAATGATTCAAACAGTGTTTGTAACACGTTAAAATATATGAAAAAATGATGTATTTTATTCAAATAATTTAATGAAAGTTATATTTTTAATGTGAATTAAAGATTATAGTTTTTTTTCCCTTCCTTTTTCTTATGAAACATAAGATATGAACTTTTTTTAAATACAAATCTCTCAGATTTTAGTGCTGATGGCTTATTTTTGTCATTATTGTACATGATATTATTTGCTTTATTTTTGTGTTCATTTGATTTTGTTTAGCCATTAATGTAGAACTATGCTTTTATTTCTTTATGCTATGTGTTATTGAGGATCTTTGGATGCTTTGTTGGAGCCTATGCTGTGGACCTTAGGATGGATCTGGCTATTAGCACATCCGGGTGGGTGTCTTCTATAAGGTGATAGACTAATATAGCATCCAAGAGGTTTTAGTTTTGAAGAACAATAAATTATGGCATTTTTATCAAATTTTAATCATGACATATTTCTAGGTTATTAGATTTAGTGGAAAAACTTTGTTATGACCATGTAATAGTACTTGATTTTATTTTGGTGAGAGCATAATATATAAGTTTTTGGTCAAAATTTATATTGCATAAATGTCAAGTCATGTCCAAAGACTCTAAAAATCAATGTGATAGAGAAGTAGGTTAGAATATTCTCTTTCAAAATGTATATTGTCCTTTTACTTTGAGGTTGATATAATAAATGGAAAATCATTCAAAATGTATATTGTACTATCTCAAAATAAATCTAATAACTTTGGGACTAATTTTTTTTATTAGGATATCTTGAGTTACTTTTTTTCTATATTATTTTAGCTTAGGTTCTCACTCTATTTATTTTTATTTTTGTTTTTTTTTTGTTTTGAATATGTTGAGTGATGAAGTGTAAAACATGTTAGTCTCAAATGTAGGCACCTGTTGTAACAATCTGAACTCTCACCTATTGAGATATTGCTTGCTTTGACTATGGTCTCATGGTTTTGCCTCGCTAGTGTAACTTCGAAGGAGGTAGCCCATCCCAAAAAGTGCTCCCGCATGATCACGCTTAACATTGGAGTTTCAGTCGAAACTCAAACCATTACACCAACAGGGTGACGCGATCTTTAAGAGTCTAGCTTCATCTACTTAAGGAGCTTCGCAATCTCCCCTATTTAAGTACTTGATATGCTCGTCGGTGCTTTATACACAGAATAATTAAATAGATGGATATGATTGTAGATGTGACCCTTACAGATTCAAGATATGGTTCTCACCATATAGTACTTTGTTCCATCTTAGATTGAAGAGGTGGCTCCTATGATATATGTCTTTGTTTTATATGACACTTTGTTCGCATATTCTGGCTATTGTAATGCTCTGATAGTGTTTGTAACAACTTAATTTCTCACACGCCTAAATATTATTTGCTTTAGCCTGATGGCCTCACAGCTTTACCTCATTAGTGTAACTTCCTTGGAAGTCGCCCATTCCGGGCATGCTCCAACACGAGCACACTTTATTTGGAGTTTCTGTCCAATCCCAACCATTATACCAAAAGACATCTCACTACTTAAAAGGGTTTCAAACTAATGAAGTTAAAGAGCCTCATGCATAAACTTCATGTTGACTCACAACAAACCCTTCTTGACTATTGGGTATGATATTCTTTTTCATTGAATGGTGAGCAATACATTATCAAATATGAGACTCAAATTTATCATTTAAAATAATATTTTTTTCTCTTCAACCATCTTGCAATGTGTTAGAGAAGCTAGAATTTATGATCTTTTTATTAAATTGAATAATATTATAACAAAGTAAAGTCCATGTATAGGCAATTGAACAAAGTAATAAAAAAATATAATTAATGAAAATATTTTAAATAAAAAAATATATCTTTCAGTTATAACTTTTAAATATATATTTTGGCCGCGTTTCAAGGGGGAGATTTTCATGGTTCTGTGGTGATGATGTATGGAGACTACCATTTGAAGAACAAGAAAAGTACTGTAATTTTAGGGAGGCAATGCCGACTCCATTCGAAGATGAGCTGATTTGTTGTGGACTTTATACAAATATATGTTGGTCTTTGTATACTTTCAATTAGCTGATGTGGTATTTGTAGATGATGATAACATATTTATTTGTATGTTTTTGAAGTTATTTCTAAGGTTGTTGTGGCTTCAAAATCATGTGAAATTTTACAATTAAAGTTAACACCTGCATTTTATATATAAAAAGAATCACTTATTTTATTATATTTGTGAAAGAATCACTTATTTTCTTATATTTGTGCCTTTTAAGATTTGTATCATTTTAGATGTGTATCTTCTGAGGTTTGTGTCTTCTTATGCTTATGTCATCTAAGAGCTTGAAATGCACTAGTGCCTTCTGAGGCTCGTCAACTTTTGAGGTCTTTGATGTATATGTGCCTCCTGAGGCTTGTAGCCTTCAAAGGACATTGATGTACATGTGCCTTTTGAGGCTTATAGCCTTCTGAGGTCTTTGATGTACCTGTGTCTATTGAGGCTTGTAACCTTCTGAGATCATTGAGTGGAGACCTTGTCAACCACTTACTCTCTTGGTGTCTTTCTAGTGAATACCCTATCTACTACTAGCTTCCCATCAAGACTTGTCTCTTGGGCTCCTTTGCCAGATGCATGGTAGCTTTCCATTGAGTTTTACCTCTTGGGCTTGAATTCCAGGAGTACCGTATCTTCTCATTGAGTCTTGTCTCCTGGGCTTGACTTGCAGGGGCATGGTTGAATAGGGAATCAATTAAGGATGTAGGACTAGCTCTAGGTTGTATAACCAGAGATGCTTGAATTCTAGGAGTACCCTACTACAATCATGCTTGGAACATTAACATGAATGAGCTTTCGAGACTGTCATAAAAGTTGCTCCCTTGTCTAGAAGAAGTTATGAAGGGCTCTATGTCTGAATAGGATGCCAGAAGATAACCCTACTATAATCGTTCTCGAGACATTGACTTGAACGACCTTTCGAGATTGCAACAAATGTTTCCCTCTATCTCGAAAAATGCTCCATAGGTTCCTTCGTTGGTTGGATGATGTACATCATCGGGAAATGAAGTAGGGGCTCGACTTATTAGAGTTGAAGATAGTGTTGAACGATGCTTCGTTTTCCACAGACGACGCTTAAATGATGTGTGCTGCAAAATTCGAGAATGTAGAGTAATGGATTATCGTCTTAGCTTTGCTCGAAGACTCAACACGCACTCTATTAAAAGAAAACAACCTGTAAAGAAACCATAAGTTTATTTGTGGAAAACCCTTAAAGGGAAAAAATTACTGGGCATTGCTTATTTGTAAAAATTCATTATATGTTGATGATTATAGTAACCACTTCTCCCACAGAAGGGAAAGAGTTAGACTATCTCCCGAGTTACAACTTTGATATGCAGATAAATTTGTTACAGGGAACGGGTGGTGACCTATAACAATCGGCGGCGTCGAGCAGGTGGTGTTCGAGCAGGTGGTGATTGGTTGTGGTCGGCGACGTAGGTGTGATGCTTGACTTCCTCTTCCCATAGCTTCATGCTCTTTTTCAGGCATCAAGCTCTCCCCCGCTCATGAGAGGGATGATCTACTATTTATAGAGTTCTAAGTATAATTAATGCAGAAATATGAACAACTTGGATCAGACGACATAGAAAACTTCCCTTGATCAGATGGTGTTTGATGAATATTTAAGTGTCTTAACGATATCAGAATTGAGCGATCTTAGGCTCATTGGATACGCCTTATCAAGACGCTCGACTCGACTATAACCTCACCAGATTCAACATTAGTTTGACCTTCCAAACATTATCAAAAAGCTTCTAAACATTGCGCCTCATCAAATCGGTTATTTTGATTAAATTCAAAGCTATGAATAACTCTTCATCAAAATTTGAACATTATTCCTCCAAAATTATCTCGAGATCCATTTCATATTCAAAATTTATATCAAATAATAAAATTTATGGTAAAAAAAATATCACCATCTAAGCTTTTTCAAAATGCAACCTATTTTTTCATAAAACGAGTGAAAAATAACATGCATGCACAAATCATCCCTCAAACATGCAATTCCTCCTTTTTTTTTTTCTCCACAGTCAACGGAGTGCCCGACGACATTTCCGGCCATGGCACCTCTTCCCTTCAGGTTTTTTCGATTTCCGGAGGTTAAAAGCAGCTCCTCCCCCCACCTTTCAAAAATAATACTAACAAAACGATAAATGTAAGCGCTCGCAAAGCCATTGGGCGACAGAACCTATACGCATCAATCCATCCATCAATCAATGATTAATTTTTTAAATAAATATATATATTAATTATTTATTTTATTTT
>JXCR01088210.1:60532-108500 GCA_002079205.1 Phalaenopsis hybrid cultivar | reverse complement strand
TTTATATATATATATATATATATATATATATATATATATATATATATATATATATATATATATATATATATATTCATTCATACTTGACTTCATTTGTACCCGACTTGTTTTTCTTAATTGATAAAAGAGCGCTTAAGTTTCACATAATATTAAAATTTTGATTTGNGTGTGTGTGTGTGTGTGTGTGTGTGTGTGTGTGTGTGTGTGTGTGTGTGTGTGTGTGTGTTTTCTAAATAAACTTTCTTGCAATTAAATAACATAAATGAGTACTTACGAATGATTTTATTGAAAAAAAAAGAACAAATTATATTATAAATTTATTTACATATTGATATCAACTTACAATATATTTTTATTAAATATATAATTGAATAACTTTAATTTAATCAAATTTTATTCAAATAATGCATCATATAAATGTAGAGCATTTAACAAGTTGTTGAACAACAAACAAGTTTGTTCATGAAAATTAACAAATGATTTGGGCTATGTTCAAATTTAGTTCATTTAAACTTTGAGTTAAAAAAAAAGTTCAAACTTATTTAATATTAATTTGGAAAACATAATTGATTATTAATGGAGTGATTTCAAAATCTTCTTCAAGTGCATTGGTTTATTTACAACCATACTCATTGTATCTAGTCCTTGGGATTCTCGAAAATCAAATTGTCTTAGGTACATTTACATTAATACAACAACAATAACAACAAGCCACTAAGTGGGGTCTTCTACATGAATCATTTTTCTCCATTGTGTCCTATTAAGTGTCATATTTAATTCTAATAGATTAATATCATTTTTTATACAATATGCCAATGACTTTGTAGATCTACCTCTTCCTTGCTTAACATAAGTCAAATCTAAAATATCTACTCTTCTAATAGGATCATCAGATGGTTGGCGGTTAATGGACCAAGCCGTCTAAGATTCACCAACCCTATCACAGATATATTCATCCACCTAAGCATTCTCATCTAAGTAAGATATAACTTTGTTTTATGCTTATCTTTTAAAGGCCAAGAATCTGCGCCAAAGTGCATTGAAGGTCTCACCATCTTATAAAATTTCTATCACATAGTAGGCCCGATGGATTTCTCCACTTCGACCAGCCAACTTTAATTCGACTAATGACACCTCTATCTTTATCACCATCACTTTGAACCATGCATCCAAGATATCTAAAATGCTAACACATTTTAATGATTTGATTATCCATAGTTACAACTCTACCACTAGGGCTACTACTATCAAAATGTCATTTCATTTATTTAGTTTTAGATCTACTCAAATGAAGACCATTAGACTCCAATATAGCTTTCATAATTCAATCTTTTTCCTAAACTCTTTCTGTAGACTTATCCACAAAAAGGTTAGCATTAGCAAAAAATATACACCAAGGTACATCCTTCTGTAAATGTCTTGTAAGAGCATTGATAACTAAAACAAAAAGATATGGGCATAAAGCCCAACCTTGATGTAATCCAATAGAAATATGAGACTACTTGGTCAAAGCTCCTTCTGTTCAAACACAAGTAACAACTCAAGTATACATACTTTAATGACTCGAACATATGTCGTATCAACAACTTTCTTCATTAGAACTCTCCAAAGGACTTCTCTTGAAACCTTATTGTAAGCTTTTCCTAAATCAATAAAGATCATATGTTGATTCTCCTTATTCTCTCTGCACTTCTCCATCCAACCTTTCAATAAAAGTTTTGCTTCAATTGTAGTCCTGCCCAACATAAATCTAAAATGATTGTGAGATATCTTTGTATCAATTCTTAACCTATTTTCAACTACCCTCTCCCATTATTTTATAACACATCATCTTACTTTCTTTATAATTTGTACACTCTCATGCATCCCCTTTATTCTTAAAAATAGGGATCAAAATACTCTTTCTCCACTGCTCATGCATCTCTTTTGTTTTTAAAATAATATTAAGGAGTTTAGTAAGCCAAACAACTCCCAAATATCTTAAATATTTCCACACTTCACTTAGGACATCATCACGATCTACTCATTTCCCACACTTCGTTTTCTTTAAACAGTTCTCAACTTTTTTTTTTTTACAAATGCGACGATAAAGACAAAACGTTTTATTTTTATTAACGATAATAAGATCACTAATATCAATCATATTTTCAGAAATTAAATTAAAAAAAATTATCAAAATAACTCACTCACCTATACAGAATATCTTCCACAGAATATCTTCCTCTACTGATTAATCAATTTTAAAAGATCCAAAGCATTTTGAATCAAATTAAAACAAGAATTTAGTCACAGCTCATCAAACCCCAATCCATTCTCATGAGATCTTTCGTTGGAGAGAAAATTTTCTATTAGTAGACAAGATATGAGGACGATGATGAAATCTGAGTGTTTCTCCATACCAACATAAACAATGAATCACTGAATTAATAATTTTCACCGTGTAAATTGTTCATTGTTTGATCAGATTTCTTAAGACCATGCAGAAATTTTTCTTACATTTTCACAGCATGCAAAACCAAGCAGTATATATTTGAAAATGATAATATTAATTAAAATTTTACATTTAATTGTTGTTTTAGATCTTCTTTGCTATACATAACTTCTAATATTATTTGAATTATATCTTTTATTAATTAAAATGTTTGCTCATTTCACGTGCCAGTTTAAGGAAAAATTATTCCATACGGATCGGACACCGCACGCAACTTGCGTGCGGTGTCCGATCCAGACCGTAAATCACCTGATTTACGGTCCTGATGTATTTCGGTGGGCCTCACCTAAAATTTTTTATTTTTTTTTTTAAAAACGGAAATAATCCTGACCGTATAACACAGTGATCTACGACCAAGANTTTTCTTACATTTTCACAGCATGCAAAACCAAGCAGTATATATTTGAAAATGATAATATTAATTAAAATTTTGCATTTAATTGTTGTTTTAGATATTCTTTCCTAATACATAACTTTTAATATTATTTGAATTATATATTTTATTAATTAAAATGTTTGCTCATTACACGTGCCAGTTTAAGGAAAAAATATTCCATACAGATCGGACACCGCACGCAGCTTGCGTGCGGTGTCCGATCCGGACCGTAAATCACCTGATTTACGGTCCTGATGTATTTTGGTGGGCCTCACCTAAAATTTTTTATTTATTTTTTAAAAAACAGAAATAATCCTGACCGTATATCACAGTGATCTACGACCAAGTTCGAACACCGCATGCAGAGATGCATGTGGTGTCTGTACGCAATAATCCCTCCAGTTTAAGAAGGCGAAAAGTAAATAAATTAAAATATTTTAATTAANTCTGTACGCAATAATCCCTCCAGTTTAAGAAGGCGAAAAGTAAATAAATTAAAATATTTTAATTAAAAAAAACTAAAATATAATTGTTGTATGGCCCAACCAGATGCTCAAATTAAGCCCCACTAACTCTGGGACAAATGACTTCACTGCACAAGTATAAGCTTTAGAGCTTCTGTGGATGTCGATCCCAAATCACTATCACATGTAACCCACTTTTTATTGCTTGCTCTTTTTTGTTTATAATCTCTTACTTTTAATTCAGCGTTGAAATTTGGAACTCGCTTCTTTAGCATGTTAAAATCAGGATGAATCTAGTAGTATTAGAGATTTACTTATAGAAAAGAGGTAAATTGGTCGGTTTTTATTGTTATTAGTTCGTCCTAATGCTCTCTCATTTATATGGGAGATATGCTGAATCAGGTAAATCACACCACATTTGATTGTTTGTTTATTGTATGATTTTATTTTCCGTATTGTTTTGTACAACAATTGTTATGAGAGTTGGATTGGCGCGAATCCTGGAAAGAGCGGCTGCAATTATGGCAAAGTCGCAAACACAAGAAAAAGAGATTATATCAAGTTAGTTTACAAGTTCTAATGGAGCCATAGGTAATAGAATGTCATCAGGTATTTCAACATCCACCGTGGTGTTGATAAAAATGTTAATTTATCGGTTGGTTACGCATCAAGTCAAGGCTGATGTAGTGAGATTTGACGACAAAGGAAAAATTGGCATGTGGTGATGCGAGGTGATGAATGTTTTATGTTGCTTTAATTTGGAGGAAGTTATTAATAGTGATGAACATCCTGAAGATATGTCAGTAAGAAATTGTTTGAGGATGAATATGAGTGGTTACAATTTATATAAAAAAATTATTTATCTCATGAGATCAAATATGGGGTTAATGATGTAGACTTGTCTAGAAAACTGTGGATGATGCTATAGAACAAATATCTTACATATAATGTAGAGCATCATCTCTATATGAAGCGTCAACTCTATATATTTCAGATGAGATGTGGGCTTATTATTGATGAACACTTGAAGGATTTTATAAAGCTTTTGGCAGATATGTTTAATCTGCATGATGAGGTGTGAGATGAACATAAGTCAAATTCTTCTATTGAATACACTCCTGGATGAGTACAAAAACTTCACGATAACACTCATTATGGGAGGAAGGACTTGAATTATGGTGAGGCAATTATAGTGTTGTTGAACCATGAGTTCCACTGAAGATATAAGGAGTCCACAAAGATGAAGTCAGCTGAAGCACTTCCACTCCAACGTGAAAATTTTGAGAAGAAGAAAAATAAGGCAAAAGGTTGGCAGCGAAAATACTTCTCATAAGTAGGATAAATCTCATGGGCATGATCTTAAGAAAAATCAATGTACTTTCTATTTAGATACTGACAATTAGAAGAAAGATTATTCAAACTTGAAGAAAAAGAGAAAGAGATTTTTCTCTAAGGTGAAAAATAATCCTATCATTGAAATGTGGGATGAGCCAGATTCAGATGTATCATTATTTATAGTTTGTCATAGTTTGTATAAAATTGATTCATGCTAGATTTTGAACACAAGTGCTATCTATCACATTTGTCTCCATCAATAATAGTTCTGTACGTAGAAGAAGCTTGATAATGTTATAGTGCCAATGGGCAATGATCAAGCTTATTATACTATTAGCACATGAAACATCTTTATCTGGATGCATGATGGTATTGTGAGAGAGCTAACTGTTGTTAGACATTTTCTGAACATTGGAGAATATTTATTATCAATTGGGGCCTTAGAGGTCCATGTCTACAAGTTATTTATTGAGGGATAAGTTTTGAGGATATGTCATGGAGCATTAATTTTTATGAAGAGAGTTCATCATCACAACCTTTACTATTATTGATGATTCTTCTAACACCACTACATTATGGCATATGGAGTCAGCTCATGATGGAGAGATTTGAATTTAGATGTTGGTGAAGCAAAGATTGATCAAATAAGTGAGCACCTAAAATTTTGATTTATATGAATATTGTCTATTTGACAAAAAAACATGGGTGTATTTCAATAATACCAGTAAAAAAATTAATTTATAGTATCACACAAATTTTTGTGGCTCAATGAAGACATAATTATTCAACGAGCAGAGATACATTATCTCTTTTATCAATGATTACTCGAGATATGTTTACGTGTATACCATGAAGCACAAGAGCAATACACTAGAAATTTTCATGAAAATAAGAAGTGGATTGAGACTCACACTGACAAAATGTTCCAATATATCAGATTAGACAATAACCATAAATACATATCGGTTGCATTTTGAAAAGAGTACTAGAGTGCTGCTATAAATCACCACTTCACTATCCAAGAGAAATAGTAGCAGAATAAGGTAGCAGAGAGGGAGAGAGAATAAAACTTTGGTGGATAAAATTTGACACATGTTGTCTACTGTTGGGTTTGATAGAATTTATTGTATTGAGATCATATATTATGCTTATCACTTAGTGAACCATCTGTCTTCTACACCTATTCAAAAGAAGACCCCAAAGGAGATGTGGTCGGAGCATCTATGCTAGAGATCTTAAGCATATGAGAGAGTTTGACTATCCAGCTTATTATCAAGTGAAGAATGACAAACTTGAACTACAAGTAAAGAAGGCAATCCTCATTGGCTTTAGGCTTGAGTTAAAGGCTTCAAACTTTATGATCAGGCAAAGATGAAGATATTCATTAGTAGAGATGTTACATTTGATGAGTCGAGCTTCTAGAATCCTCGGGACTCGAAACAGGTGGGGACATCAATTGGGACTATGGATATGCAACAAATGTTAAATTTTGATGCAACTCCATGTATTTCATAAATTTTATCCACTTCTATTCAAGTAATTTTTCTAGCTGTAGCTCAAGAGGGACCTATTGATAGCGCTCAAGAAGAGGTAGAAGAAGATAATGGTAATAAGACCCCAACCCAGAAATCTATTGTTAGGAGCAGGACTAGGTGCCAAAATATCCAAAAAACTATCTTGGTTTAGGGATCACATTACATTTGCACTTTTGGCCATGAAGGCTGAAATTTCTTATCTCAACAAGGAAGTTGTGGATAGCTTAGATAGTGATTTGAAGAGGGGAAATAGATGAAAAGATAAAGTATCTTTGAAAAAAAGCTACAAATGGTGACTACATGGTAGTCACGTAGGCAATAATGGAAGCAATATGAATGTAGGGTCTACTTGATGACTTACGAGTTGATCAAGAGTTTATTATATTATTTTGTCAGTTAGAGTGCGATATTTTTTTCAATGAATTTAGTTCATCATGCCCATAGAAAACATACAATTATGAGCTACCACTTTGTTCAGGACATGTTTGATGATAATAAAATTTGTTAAAGAAGATAATTAGGAAGAAGAATCTAGCGGACATGCTCAAGAAAGTACTACAAGTCAAGAGCACACAAAACGATAATATAGTCGATTTTCGACCGTCTCAGTCCGTTGGTTATCAATGAATAAACCATTACATATTAAATTTTGGACTGGATGTCAATTATTTTAAGACCATAGCTAAAATGGTTGTCTATAATTTATAAACCGACGGGACTTCCGACAATTTTTTTATCGACGATGCACATTGATAATTGTTTTTAAATAGCTCAAAAACTTCAGAATCACTATCAGTTGTTGTTGGTTTCTAATAACTCACAACCTAACCATCGAAAATTATTGACTCGTTAACTATCAAAAAAGTGTCACAGCCGTCATTTTTATGATGTAGTGGATCCATCAGTTAGGTATCGAGAGTGTGTCAGTATTTTAACTGATGAGGAACCCATCAATTAGTTGTCAGTTTTTATTGAAACAATATCAGTTGAATACTCATTGGTAATAGGATCATAATATAACTAACGGTTTAGGTCATCAGTTTTAACAATGATTAATGGAATCTTCATCGGAAAACTGACGGCAAGCCGTCAGAAACTTGTAGTATAAAAATATTTTTTTTCTTTGTTATTTATGATTTCCACACCTGCAATCACAATATAGCTTAACCAATCCAAGCATTATACAGTTTAAACCACATACAAATAGTAAATTATCTAATTGAACAACTAAATAAACAACATAAATTTAATTAAACACACACACATATATATATATATATATATATATACTAAACAAAATTACATACAAATAAAATGAGAAAAAATCTCCACTAGTCTTCCTTTGTCTCCTTATCATGATCGCCCTCTTCCTTTACCAATGGTGGCTTCCTCCGCTGCTTCTCATGCAGTCAAAACACATCTAACTCGACCTTCAACTTTGCCTCCATAATGGCCTCTAACTCTAACCTCATCTCATCGAAGTGAACGTCCACATTGGCAGTGAATGTAGCAACATGCCTAGAGACCTCCTATTATGCCGTAGAAGTAAAAGTCACATATGCGGTTATGAAGGGTTGAGCATTGTAGGTGAACGCTTGAGTCCCGAGCCTTTAGAATCGATTCTTCTTCTTCCCTTCGACAGCCTCCCTCCATAGGTCGTACTCAGACGGATCATGACCTTAGATCATAATACCCCCCCACGCTTGGGATTGACTCTCATTCAATTGTTGGAATCTCTCATGTAAAAAAGTAGTTGCATACAGTTAGAGCCAGTGTGCATAAACATCAAACTAGTTTAACTCATGATTTACCTGGGTCGCATGGGATTTGTCGTTGATTCATGACTTGTCTGACTGCCTCCTATGGGTGCACTCGGGTATGTTGGCAACAGAGGGCTCTTGTCTCAACTGCACAGCCTGTCAATTTAATGAAATGATTTGAACATATGTTTAATTTATAGTAAAATTTAATGCATAAATAAATTCTTACTAGCCTTCACTTGCATTCTTTCTGTGGGAGCAACCCACCAGTGTGCATAAACATCAGTTTTCATAAATTCTTACGATCCATGATTTGTCTGACTCTCCTTAAGTTGTTGGAATCTCTTATGTAAAAAAGTAGTTACATACAGTTAGAGTCCGTGCGTATAAACATCAAACTAATTTAGCTCATGATTTACCTAGGTCGTATGAGATTTTTCGTCGATCCATGACTTGTCTAACTGCCTCCTATGGGTGCACTCGGGTACGTTGGCAGCAGAGGCTCTTGTCTCAACTGCATAGTCTGTCAGTTTAATGAAATAATTTAAAGATGCGTTTAATTTTTAGTAAAATTTAAAGCATAAATAAATTTTTACTAGCCTTCATTTGTCTTCTATGTGTGGGAGCAACCCACCAGTGTGCTTGTAGACTCACAAGCTTCCGCAGTCCAAGTGTTGATGTTACTTAGCCTACTCACTTTTCTTTTGGTACTCCAGAGAATCACATGCCCTGAGTAGCGAGGAAAAAACACCCTAATTGAGCAATAAGGGACACAACCACAATTTCATAATATCACCGAACATGTCCCGTCGGCGATCGCTACTCTTGCAGTCGATGCTGGACCAGATGTGTGCTTCATGCTCAGGGATTAGGAGAAATCTTTCTGCAAAATTACATTGATTTTGTTAGATTGATAAATATATAAACACAACTAAAGTTATTGTGATAGATATCTATTACAAACACATAGAACCAAAGATCCCGATTTTCCACCGGGATCTCCTCCCAGGACAAGTACGCTAAGTTGTACTTGCTCTAGATGATATCCCTAATGATGTGAATAATTTATGTAGGGGGTTAAAACCTTAAAAAAGAAATGGTTAGATTTCTATTCAATTTAAAAAATAAAAGTATTAATATCAATATCTTAAAAAAACGTTTGTGTTATTGACAAGCTGAATGTGGTTGCTAATACCTCTCGACTCTTGCCCAGTAAATGCGGCGTGAACCTCTCCTAAACTGGAGGGAGAGGTAAGGATGAATGTGGGGGTGGGATTGGGTTAGAATTCGGGCGGCCTTTTCTAAAGTGCTTCTTTGACAGATAATGTTATGCTCCATGCACCCTCCTCCTTGAGCGAGGAGGGAAACTGTCCCTACCTCTAGTTGACATCTACAACAAATAAAAGAAATTTAGTTAATTAGCGCACATAGAAAATTAATATGCAAAAAAATTAAAAATACAAAACTATGTAGTAAACATAAAATGCAACAACATGTAGTCGACAAGTCGACAAATCTATAAACTGCAAGCTAAAAACTTGTGAAAATTTGAAAACAAAGTACGTTGTAAACTGAAAGAAAAAGATGTGCAATGGAAACTACAAGTTGGTCAAAATGAAAATGAAATAGATGAGTACAAAATAGTCGAATGTGAAACTATAAAGTAAGATATAAAATTTAGGGGACTGTAGATTTAAAATATTTTAATTAACCTACCCATCTTACTCATCGTCTGAAGAGTGATTGAGGATGCAGCCAAAATTTCTTCTTCAAACCCATCGTCAAAGTCATACTCATCACCGAGAATAATTTCTTCGTGCTCACTACTAACATCATTTATATTGAGCTCTTCATGGTATGATCGAGTGAAAAACAAAATCTGACATTTCAATTTCTTGATGAGCAGATTAAATATTTCTCTGAATATCAATGGTGGCTCTAGATTGACTAGATATGACAACCGCTCAGTCAACTTTATCACTTATTCTATGGGGATGTCAAAGATAGTAAACCTAACTTGTCTATTCAGCTAAAATAAAATGATCAAATTTAGCATTCATTCTATTAAATTTCACTTTGATTGGTTTACCCTTCTTCCAAAATTAGGAATTGGAAAAAACCAAGCACAGATGAATAAAAATACACTTCCTCCAATGGTGTCAAGATAAGATAGTTCAATCTTCTTCAAGAATCACATAGTAATCTATCTTGTCATCCGATTTATTGATTGATATAACATAAACACTAGAATTACAAGTCATCTGCAATAACTATGCTTCATAACTCAATCCTTGTAGCCCTGCCTTATTCTAAAAAATAATTTTTTTAGCACAATTTCACAATATTCTTTATAAATAAGCCATTAACTATCTATTCCCAAAGTAATTACCTCCCAAATGGATATATCCATTGGTATTTTACTTAACCTCCAATTATTGTCTAGTAGGACAAATGTATAGGCAGATGGTCCATCGAGTCAAAAAAATTAGATTAAAATATTCTCTCAAGTTTGCAAAGTATTACATGAATGTTTGCTTCTAACTGACGCACGCTGTCAAGTTTTAAATGAGTTGCACATAATTCCCTAAAGAATACATTAATTTCAATCAATGTATTAAGGATTTCACTAGCAAACAACTAAATGCATAACATCAAATTTTGAAGAGAAATATGATAGTAGTGGCTTTTCATTCCAAGTATTTTTCATTTACCCAAATAAACACAATGACCCAAATTTGAAGCTTACCTGCTCTAGAATTTTAGTGATTGGAGCCACTCACAAATTGTTCTTCATTTGGACAAAGCAAAGGAATATTTTGCCTTGGGCTTAATAAGCTTATTGACAGTAGTTTCTTGTATCTCCAACTCTTGCATTTTGCATATATCCTTCAAATCAAGTTTGGCATTCAAGTTTTGTTTAGTTTTTCTCTTAACATCCATCATAGTGTTGAGGATATTATCAAAGAATTTTTTTTTTCTATGTATGTCATCCAGATTATGTCTAATCATGTTATTCTTTTAATAAGGCAGATCCCAAAAATTGACTTAATTTTCCAATTATCACTAACAATCTGGAGTATATCTTCCTAGATACTCTTAAAGGTGGTGATGTTTTCTCAATTTTGTTTCTTTTAAATGAGTTTTTGTTTCTATTAAACGAATGCTCAACACTTAAAAATATATGGCGATAGTCAAAACATGAATTCTTCCAGCCATGCTGAAGCGTAACTTCTTTATGAATTCATACAATAAGGACCTGCTAACCTTCCTGCGGCGCTCCACAAGATAACATTCTATATGTAGGAAAATCGCTTATAGTTCACATTAATGCTACTTTCATCAGAAAATTATGTATCATGAAAACGTCATATGTCATGACATATCTTTCTTTAAGAATCTATAGCCCATCTATCAATGACTGCAAATATGTATCTATCATTCCTTAAAGGCTACTAGGGCATGGTATAATCAATGTCAAGAAGAAGAAAGAAATTGTCCTGCACATCTCATGTTGCAAATTTTATGTTGTAATAAACATTGGATAACAAGGTAGGGCAATGTAGTCTGCATCTATGGTGTGNAACTAGTTTAACTCATGATTTACCTGGGTCGCATGGGATTTGTCGTTGATTCATGACTTGTCTGACTGCCTCGTATGGGTGCACTCGGGTATGTTGGCAACAGAGGGCTCTTGTCTCAACTGCACAGTCTATCAATTTAATGAAATGATTTGAACATATGTTTAATTTATAGTAAAATTTAATGCATAAATAAATTCTTACTAGCCTTCGCTTGCATTCTTTCTGTGGGAGCAACCCACCAATGTGCATAAACATCAGTTTTCATAAATTCTTACGGTCCATGATTTGTCTGACTCTCCTTCATTTGTTGGAATTTCTTATGTAAAAAAGTAGTTACATACAGTTAGAGTCCGTGCGTATAAACATCAAACTAATTTAGCTCATGATTTACCTAGGTCGTATGGGATTTTTCGTCGATCCATGACTTGTCTAACTGCCTCCTATGGGTGCACTCGGGTACGTTGGTAGCAGAGGGCTCTTGTCTCAACTGCATAGTCTGTCAGTTTAATGAAATAATTTAAAGGTACGTTTAATTTTTAGTAAAATTTAAAGCATAATAATTTTTTACTAGCCTTCATTTGTCTTCTATGTGTGGGAGCAACCCACGAGTGTGCTTGTAGACTCACAAGCTTCCGCAGTCCAAGTGTTGATGTTACTCAGTCTACTCACTATTCTTTTGGTACTCCAGAGAATCACATGCCCTGAGTAGCGAGGAAAAAACACCCTAATTGAGCAATAAGGGACACAACCACAATTTCATAATATCACTGAACATGTCCCGTCGGCGATCGCTACTCTTGCAGTCGATGTTGCACCAGATGTGTGCTTCATGCTCAGGGAATTGGGAGAAATCTTTCTGCAAAATTACATTGATTTTGTTAGATTGATAAATATATAAACACAACTTAAGATTATTGTGATAGATATCTATTACAAACACCTAGAACCAAAGATCCCGATTTTCCATCGGGATCTCCTCCCAGGACAAGTACGCTAAGTTGTACTTGCTCTAGATGATGTCCCTAATGATGTGAATAATTTATGTAGGGGGTTAAAACCTTAAAAATAAAATGGTTAGATTTCTATTCAATTTAAAAAATATAAGTATTAATATCAATATCTTAAAAAAACGTTTGTGTTATTGACAAGCTCAATGTGGTAGCTAATACCTCTCGACTCTTGCCCAGTAAATGCGGCGTGAACCTCTCCTAAACTCATCCCTACTACTGGCGGGTGGAGGGAGAGGTAAGGATGAATGTGGGGGTGGGATTGGGTTAGAGTTCGGGCTGCCTTTTCTAAAGTGCTTCTTTGACAGACAATGTTATGCTCCATGCACCCTCCTCCTTGAGCGAGGAGGGAAACTGTCCCTACCTCTAGTTGACATCTACAACAAATAAAAGAAATTTAGTTAATTAGCGCACATAGCAAATTAATATGCAAAAAAAACTAAAAATACAAAACTGTAGTTAACATAAAATGCAACAGTATGTAGTCGACAAGTAGACAAATCTATAAACTGCAAGCTAAAAACTAGTGAAAATTTAAAAACAAAGTACGTTTTAAACTGAAAGAAAAAGATGCGCAATGGAAACTACAAGTTGGTCAAAATGAAAATAAAATAGATGAGTACAAAATAGTCCAATGTGAAACTATAAAGTAAGATCTAAAATTTAGGGGACTGTAGATTTAAAATATTTTAATTAACCTACTCATCTTACTTATCGTCTGAAGAGTGATTGGAGGATGCAGCCAAAATTTCTTCTTCAGACCCATCGTCAAAGTCATACTCATCACCGAGAATAATTTCTTTGTGCTCACTACTAACATCCTTTATATTGAGCTCGTCATGGTATGATCGAGTGAAAAAAAAAACCTGACATTTCAATTTCTTGATGAGCAGATTAAATATTTCTCTGAATATCAATGCTGGCTCTAGATTAACTAGATATGACAACCGCCCAGTCAACTTTGTCACTTATTCTATGGGGATGTCGAAGATAGTAAACCTAACTTGTCTATTCAGCTAAAATAAAATGATCAAATTTAGCATACATTCTGTTAAATTTCACTTTGATTGGTTTACCCTTATTCCAAAATTAGGAATTGGAACAAACCAAGCACAGATGAATAAAAATACACTTCCTCCAATGGTGTCAAGATAAGATAGTTCAACCTTCTTCAAGAATCACATAGTAATCTATATTGTCATCTGATTTATTGATTGATATAAAATAAACACTAGAATTACAAGTCATCTGCAATAACTATGCTTCACAAATCAATCCTTGTAGCCCTGCCTTATTCTAAAAAATAAATTTTTTTAGCACAATTTCACAATATTCTTTATAAATAAGCCATTAACTATCTATTCCTAAAGTAATTACCTCTCAAATGGATATATCCATTGGTATTTTTCTTAAACTCCAATTATTGTCTAGTAGGGCAAATGTATAGGTAGATGGTTCATCGAGCCAAAAAAATTAGATTAAAATATTCTCTCAAGTTTGCAAAGTATTACATGAATGTTTGCTTCTAACTGATGTACGCTGTCAAGTTTTAAATGAGTTGCACATGATTCCCTAAAGAATACACTAATTTCAATCAATGTATTAAGGATTTCACTTAGCAAACAACTAAATGCATAACATCAAGTTTTGAAGAGAAATATGATATTAGTGGCTTTTCATTCCAAGTATTTTTCATTTACCCAAATAAACACAAGGACCCAAATTTGAAGCTTACCTGCTCTAGAATTTTAGTGATTGGAGCCACTCACAAATTGTTCTTCATTTGGACAAATCAAAGGAATATTTTGCCTTGGGCTTAATAAGCTTACAGTAGTTTCTTGTATCTCCAACTCTTGCATTTTGCATATATCCTTCAAATCAAGTTTGGCATTCAAGTTTTGTTTAGCTTTTCTCTTAACATCCATCATAGTGTTGAAGATATTATCAAAGATTTTTTTTTTCTATGTATGTCATCCAGATTATGTCTAATCATGTTATTCTTTTAATAAGGCAGATCCCAAAAATTGACTTAATTTTCCAATTATCACTAACAATCTGGATTATATCTTCCTAGATACTCTTAAAGGTGGTGGTGTTTTCTCAATTTTGTTTCTTCTAAATGAGTTTTTGTTTCTATTGAACGAATGTTCAACACTTAAAAATATATGGTGATAGTCAAAACATGAATTCTTTCAGCCATGCTGAAGCGTAACTTCTTTATGAATTCATACAATAAGGACCTGCTAACCTTCCTGCAACGCTCCACAAGATAACATTCTAAATGTAGGGAAATCAGTTCACATTAATGTTACTTTCATCAAAAAATTAGGTATCATGAAAATGTCAAATGTCATGACACCTCTTTCTTTAAGAATCTATAGCCCATATATCAATGACTACAAATATATATCTATCATTCCTTTAAGGCTGCTAGGGCATGGTATAATCAATGTCAAGAAGAAGAAAGAAATTGTCCTGCACATCTCATGTTGCAAATTTAATGTTGTAATAAACATTGGACAACAAGGTAGAGCAATGTAGTCTGCCTGTACGGTGTGAACTATCAAAACATTAACCAAGTCGCACATTACTTGCCTCCCCAACAAACTCAGGATATGAGCAATCAAAATATTTTCACGTCTCTATCTATTGGATGAATCATTGTGTTGATTTTCCTTGATCCAATATGATGCCACGTCATATGTGGAGAAATATCATAACACTATATATCCTCTAAAGGCGTGGGATAAGTGTACATAAAAAAGCTACTTTGACATATAGCCATGCATTTTATTGTATGCACTCCAAAATTTGAATTATTTATGGTGCATTTGGGATAACATACGGTGGCGATGCTGTGCCACATCGTAATTTTTCTTATTTTACCCACGTTCTCAAAAGGTACAGTTAAAACTTGTGTTTTCCCACCAGACCATTCTTTATGTGGTAACTGCTAAAAAAAAAAGTTTAAGAGTCATCACAACTTTTTGAATAGTAATTGTTTTTTCACCAGTTTCACAGTTGCTTTTACAGTTGTTTTTTCAAGTAGCAGCAACTGCCCCAAACAGAGCCCGATCATTTTATAGCAAAAAAAAAAAATTGCATTAAACATTTTCTCGAATCTTTTATAATTTATGAAATTATATTAGTAGCTAAAGTTATACTCTAAAAAAATTAGCAAAAGCATTTTTCAATCTCACTTTTAAATTTCTAGTTACATTTGCTCAAGAGCATGCCTTTTGACAAAGCTAAGAATATTTGTGACTAAACCTGATGATTTAGCATTTCTCACACAAAATTTTAGTTAATACATCATCAATAATCGTATTTACTTTATATATGTGACT
The DNA here is from genome assembly GCA_002079205.1 of Phalaenopsis hybrid cultivar. NCBI lineage: Eukaryota > Viridiplantae > Streptophyta > Magnoliopsida > Asparagales > Orchidaceae > Phalaenopsis > Phalaenopsis hybrid cultivar. The sequence goes on along the minus strand of JXCR01088210.1, from coordinate 92,604 downwards.
ATAATATTAAAAAATACTAAAATGCATCAAACTAATAGTTATGGTTAAATTTAAATATTTAGCCACATTTTTCTCATATTATCATACTAAAAAAAACAACCGTTAAGGAAAAAAAACTATTTTTTTAATTTTTTTTATATAAATTGTACTATAAAGCGTTTTATCTCTATAGAAACTTGGTGCATGTTGAGGTAAATTAATGGTAGAATATTCTTGAAGATTTTCCCATTTATGGAATTTAAAACTATAGTTTAACCTATCTTTGCCATTACTATTGTTTCTGGACCACANGACATATAGCCATGCATTTTATTGTATGCACTCCAAAATTGGAATTATTTATGGTGCATTTGGGATAACATACGGTGGCGATGCGGTGCCACATCGTCATTTTTCTTATTTTACCCACGTTCTCAAAAGCTAAAGTTAAAAGTTGTGTTTATTTACTTTATATATGTGGCTATAATATTAAAAAATACTAAAATGCCTCAAAACTAATAGTTTAGTAACAATTTCAAGGAAATATATGGTTAAATTTAAATATTTAGCCACATTTTTCTCATATTGCTCATACTAATAAAAACAACCGTTAAGGAAAAAAAACCTATTTTTTTTTATTTTTTTTATTTAAATTGTACTATAAAGCGTTCTATCTCTATAGAAACTTGATGCATGTTGAGGTAAATTAATGGTAGAATATTCTTGAATATTTTCCCATTTATGGAATTCAAAACTATAGTTTCACCTACATTTGCCATTACTATTGTTTCTGGACCACTATATGAACTACACAGTGGTCCTGAGCCGCTCCATGTATCGTAGGAATCATCGNCCACAATATGAACTACACAGTGGTCCTGAGCCGCTCCATGTATCGTAGGAATCATCAGTGAAACTCGTGTGGTGTCACATATTTAGTAAAGACTATGTGAAAGGATAGAACGAAAGCAATATGCATGAGCAAGAATATAAACATGGATATGTGAGCACAGNGGAATCATCAGTGAAACTCGTGTGGCGTCACATATTTAGTAAAGACCATGTGAAAGGATAGAACAAAAGCAATATGCATGAGCAAGAATATAAACATAGATATGTGAGCACAACCTTGATATTGAAATGAAAGGTACTTAAAAATTGGCTAAGTTTTGGAAATCTATTACATTTATAAGATATCGAACGATCCAACAAGATAGATTTGTAAATGTATCTTTTCGCATATGTCGAAAAGAAATTTATGAGGGAATTTGATAGAAATGTGAAATAATGGTCGGGCATTTATCTCTTGTCTGGCTTGAGAAGAGTTGATGCTAGCCAAGCCTTAAAATTTTAAAAATTTGTCATCTTTTTTACTTACATTATAAAATCCTTAATCACAAAGCTTCATCTTTATTTAGGCATAATGCAAATTTCCAAAAAAAAAAAGAGTTAGCTTTATGGGTTTTAAATACGTCGAAAAAGGTTAGCTTATTTATACCATGGGCTTTATTATTTACGACAACAAAATGTGATTAACGTATCAGTGGCATACAAAAATTTGGCACACAAATATGTACAATAAATTTGATTATTAATAAGAAGATCATAGGGTTTGAATTGNGATTTGTAAATGTATCTTTTCGCATATGTCGAAAAGAAATTTATGAGGGAATTTGATAGAAATGTGAAATAAAGGTCGGGCATTTATCTCTTGTCTGGCTTAAGAAGAGTTGATGCTAGCCAAGCCTTAAAATTTTAAAAATTTGTCGTCTTTTTACTTACATTATAAAATCCTTAAGCACAAAGCTTCATCTTTATTTAGGCATAATGCAAATTTCCAAAAGAAAAAAAAAAGTTAGCTTTATGTGGTTTACATACGTCGAAAAAAGGTTAGCTTATTAATACTATGCGCTTTATTATTTACGACAACAAAATTAGATTTACGTCTTAGTGGTGTACAAAAATTTAGAGCACAAATATGTACAATAAATTTGATTATTAATAAGAAGATCATAGGGTTTGAATTGGTAANCTACGACCTGTCGAGTATTTTGTAGCTTTGAATGTTGGTCGCCGCGCTAAACTGCGTACGGAAATTAAGAGGAGCAATATTATTTAATACAAAAAAATGGAATGTGATCTAAAGAAGGGTTTCATGGTATAATTTTAATAGAAATTAGGCAAAAAAAAATAAGATAAATTTAATTAAATATAAAAAAAATTGAAAATTGAATCGAACATTCTATTAAATCATAATTTGTCACATTCTTTTTCTTTTAAGACGTAAATTTCCGATTTATGAAATATGATTGTGTAACCGATTTAAATGATTCACTATGTCATCATTTGCGAGTCCCTTCATTGTCCAGAGTGTTTGATAAACCCAATTTTTTTGGATTTGATAAATCTTATATAAGTTAAAGTCATGTTGCAACCAAACACTGCCTAAGGTTATAGATTGAATCAAGAAGGTTTGTTTTGTGCGCTTCCTTGCTGCTTAATGATTGAGGGTGTAAATTTCACGTATGTGAATTCGAATTGCATATATTACATTTGTACAACTGAGGGATCACCAACATAAGACCAGTGGATCCACTTATCTAACCAAACGTGGTGATCTGAACTAAAGCCGACCAGATGCAGTCATCTAAGCCAGGGCCAATAAGATTAAAGACGTCCAAATGGTCAGAGCTTGAACCCATCTAACCAAGACATGAAAGATACGTATGCATGCCAACCACCATAAAAAGGCTTGTCAAAGGTGGCAATTAACCTTTAGATAAATTTGACCCAATGAAAGGCTCAGCTCTTCAGTACCACAATCTCCCCACGGATGCTCCAGAGACCCCTTATAATGGATCAAGAGGCAAATATGTTACAAAAAGTTTAAATCATCTCATCGGCTCTCCATATTGGGGAGTGACCTAAATATCAGGTTATGATGTTTCACAATCTACTTGATAAACAAGCATCCCTCAACCAAGATGAGTTTCTCACCAGATATCAAGAGTCAATAGTCAAACAAGATCAATTGATCGGTAAAATCTATCCAATCAAGCCAGTTATGCCGACTCAAAGTCAATTGAAGGCCGATCGACAATCTCGACTCAACATAGCCAAACAAGAAGGCTTTACTGAACCAAAGCTTGTCGAGCCAGAAGTTAGCCGGGTCATAGACTTATACATCTAAAATACCCAAAATATCTAATAATGCCTTTATCAAAGAATGAACAAATATGTAACTTCACATTTGTACTCCTTCCATAAAAAATATGGAATCATTTTATGAAATAGACAAGACATTTTATTGTTCATTACCGTCACTTGTCTCTCTGTCTCTCTTCCTATCTCCCTCTTTTCTTACACTCTAATCCTCAAGGTATGATTCACGGACATATCAAGATTCAACAATGAGTATTACCTCAACATTCATATTTACTAATCAAGTCAATGGCCAATGTTAACTGTTGCATATTGTATAAGCTATGAAATAAGCCAGCCTAGAAATCTGCCGATCTCTAGGTGTCTTGCGTTATTCTAAGAGAATATAGCTAAAGATACTCTCACGACTTGTAATTACAAGTAGGGCAATCTTTTTCTTTAATTTTTACTTTATGCTTTTTATTAGCTTATACATGAAGAGAAAATAATTCTCTCAGCTCCATTCTCTAAAGAGGCTCAATAGAACTTACTCCCTAAAAGACTTCAATTTTTGTCTTCTAAAATGTCTTATTATGCTCTCAAAATATTGTTTTACGCTATAAAATTTATGACGGTAGAAAGATAATTTAATGTGTTTGTATTGCACGAAGATCTAGCACATACATTGATAAATAAAATTTATGGGAGGAGTCATCAAGAATTTTTACGTGAAAAATTCTAAATAAGAGAAAAATTATGGGGTTTATCCTAGTTAAAATAATCTACTATATAATTAGGAGTACGTAGATCCACTATTCACCAACATTAGCAATGATGGGATTCTCATATTATGTCAACATCAAAACTTCGTTGAAATAATTGACATGCGTCAATTTTACGTAATTTTATCTATTATTTTTTCCTGCATTCCACATGTTATTCCTATTTATTGATCATGGATTTATGCTTGAGATGTTTTTTTTGTTCATGTTGTTCTGAATGTAGGACCTAAATATGAATAAGTTGGAAGGAGCAAATCAATCGAAAAGCATCCTGAAGAAGCGTGACCATGCTTAAAGGCGTGACCACACCACGATCGGGCGTGAACACTCCTGTGTGACCACGCCGACGAGCGAGAAAACATTTTAGGAATCAAAGAACGCTTGGATGCTGTGAGGAGCGAGTTGGAAGAGATTTTGATGACTCTCTTAAAGGTTATCTTGTTAGTACTATTCATTTTTTATCCAATTTTATGACTCAAACACTTTATGCATATAATGACCAAGATCTTTGTATTCTTGATTTTTATATATTCATTCATATGAGAGAAACATACTTGTATTCATGATTATAGAATTAGATCTGAGGAGATGAAGTTTCTCTCTCTAATTCCTTAAAACTTTATGTACTTTCTGATGAATAGAAAGATGCGGTGTTTGTTAGGAAGATAGATGACCCTTCTCCAAATTATGCTTTATTTAACCACCATCCATCAGAGGGGGTTACTAACTAATAGAATTCATGATAGATTAACTAATTAATTGAGATTTATTATTAAAATAAATGACACATGCTAGTAACCATCATCCATAAAAAGTTACTTATCAAAAAGGATTTAAGAAAATTTAATTAATTAATTAAAAAAATAACACAGAATAATAGTAACCACAATCCATAAAGGGGTTACATCTCATAAAGGATTTAAGATAATTTAATTATTTAATTAAAATATATAACACACATTAGTAATCATCATCCTAAGGGGTTACTTATCAAAAAGGCTTTAAGATAATTTAATTAATTAATTAATATTTATTATTAAAGTAAATGATCCATGTTAGTGGGTAATGTGGGTCACTATTAAAAAATTAACATTCTCTCACTTGGCCCACGTAATAACTTTTTTTTAATAGCACATATAATACTGAACAAAATGAAAGTTAAAATACTTCTTTATATTGGTCAAATCATAAATCATCAATAAATGTGAAATTAATATGAGTCATGACTGTTGTGTATCAATTGATCGACACAATCCTATCCATGTATCACAATATTGATACACAAAAAATATATGCATTTTTAGACCCACATTTTATACTCATTTTTGTGACATTGCACTTTAACAGATGATATTTTTTTATGTTTTATTACAGGTTATTAATTTTTAGGACTTGGAGCAAAAAGGAAGAAATTTGGAGTCAAAATGAAGAATTTGAAAAATTGTTCAGCTTCGACGTTGCCGTTTGACTGAGAAGATGGATTTAATTAAAGGGCATCTGGCGCCATAATTATGAAACATAGATCACATAACTTTGATAGTATCTTAAACATTCAAAATTAATGACAGTAATTTCATTGTAATTCTGTGAATTTCCTAGTTAATTTATCATCTCAAATTTAAACCTTCCTCGTGGGATCAATATTTGGGACTTCAATAGAAAGTCTTATATTAGCTGATAATGATACATATACTTGTGTAGAATCCCAAATTTAAGTGCTTAACGTTATTATTCATAAAACACAACATCAAGTTTTTAGCACTGTATTAAAGCGGAGTCAACTCTATAAATTTTACACAGCTATATTTAACTCGGGATCAAATACCAATTATATATTTACCATAATGAGAAATAGCACCATGGTCCATTAATATCTATTAAAAGACAAATCTTGTTAAACATCACACAACATAATGTGTACACTGATAATAAAACAAGATATATAAATATTAGAAACAACAATAAAATGAGCTTAAAGTATCAAACATAAAGAACACTAAACATAAACTAATAAAAGGTTTCGGTAATGCCCATTCTCAGGACATGTTCGTTAAATGTCTTTGGTGGAAACCCTTTAATTAATGGATCTGCAATCATAAAATTGGTGCTAATATGCTTAATTGACACCGCATATTTTTGAACTTCTTCCTTAACGAAAAGGTATTTTAATTTCATGTGTTTAACACCTTTGAAATACCTATCATCTTTAGAATAGAAGATTGCTGCGAAGTTATCAAGTAAATTTTCAGCAGCTTGACAATACTGTCTACAATTCCAAGTTCAAAAATAAAATTCCTTAGCATAAGCCCTGAACTATAGCTCCGAAGCATGTCACAATTCAACTTCTATAGTGGATGCAACAGTGATAGTCAACTTTGCACTTTTCCATGAGGCTGCTCCTTTATCCAAAAGGAACAGATAGCCAAATGTTGATTTTCTGGTATCAACACATCTAACAAAATTTGAATCTGAATATCTTATCACTTCAAGATCATTAGATCTTCTATAAGTGAGCATGTGGTCCTTTGTTCCTTGCAGGCATCTCAAAACTTGCTTTGCAGCTTTCAAATGATATATTTCTGAATTACTTTGATAACTGCCCATAATTCCAACAACAAAGCTAATGTCTAGTCCAGTATAAGTTTGAGCATATATTAAGCTTCCAACAATATATGCATAAGAAATTGCTTCCATATGTTTACGTTTCAAGTCATTCTTTAGACACTACATAAGGCAGAATTTATCTTCTTTTTGAATTGGAGCAACACTTATAGAGCACCGTCCATCTTGAATCTATTAAAAACTCTATCAATATATGTTTTCTGAGACAACCCTAACAATCCTTGTGACATATCACAAAATATTTCAATTTCAATCACAAAGGTTGCCTCACTCATATCTTTCATTTTAAAGTTTTTTGAGAGAAAATTCTTAGTTTCATATAAAGCCAAGATCATTAGTAGTCAGTAAGATGTCATCAACATACAAAATGAGAAATACGATTTTTCTCCCACTGACCTTCAGATATACACACCGATCAACAGTGTTTTCCTTAAATCCAACGAACATGATGAGATCATTGAACTTAAGATATCATTGTCGTGAAACATGATTAAGTTTGTATATTTATTTCTTAAATTTACACACTATGTGCTCCTTTCCTTCAACCAAAAAACCTTCAAGTTGACTCATGTAGACCTCTTCAGCTAAATTCCCGTTCGGAAAGGCAGTTTCACATCCATTTGGTTTATCTCAAAGTCATAATGAGCTACTAGTATCATGATAATTCTAAATGAATCATCCTTAGAAACAGGAGAAAATGTTTCTTTACAGTCGATGTCATCTTTATGAGTAAAACCTTTGGCAATAGGTTTATATCATTCAATATTGCAATTTAACTTGCACTTAGTCTTAAAGAACCATTTACACCCGACTCTTTTACAACCTTCAGACAATTCAACGACATCGCAGACTTTGTTGCGATCCATCGATTTCAACTCATCTTTCATTTCATCTAACCATTTAGAAGAATTTTCACTTTCTATGCCATCTAAAAATTAAATTGGATCTTCATTAACTCCCAAGTCAAATTCAGACTCGTATAGATAAACCTCATAATCATCAGAAATAGCAAACCATTTTAGTCATTGAGAATTTCTAGGTACTACTTCATATGGTTCAATGAATGTAGGTTCATTAGCGACAGTTTCATTTTGGGGTATTTGATCATATATCTATTGTTCTTGTAATTTGTCAAACTGTTCAACAACTGTAGGAATAATAACATAAGAAGAAATTTTGAGTAAAAAAACTTGAACCCTAATTTCTTGGATCTCCACTTTATGTGGTTTCAAAATCCCATTGACTTCATCATTTTCAATGAACATAGCATTTCTAGCTTCAACAGTTCTTGTACTATGGTTAGGATAATAAAATTTATACCCTTTAGATTTTTCTGGATAACCAATAAAGAAACCACTACTTATTCTTGAGTCTAATTTTTTTTTATGTGGATTATAAATTCTTATCTCCGCTGGGCAACTCCAAACATGCAGGTGCCTTAAAATAGGTTTCTTCATGTCCACAGTTCAAAAGCAGTTATTGGAACTGCCTTACTAGGAATCCTATTTAATAAATATGCAACAGTCTTTAAAGCATGCATCTACAATGACGAGGATAAAGAAGAATTACTCATCATACTCCTAATCATTTCCATTAGAGTACGATTTTGCCTTTCTGCAACACCATTTTGTTGTGGTGTTCTTTGCATAGTGTATTGAGCACACATGTCATTAGTTTGAAGGAATTTAACAGATGGACTTGGACTTTATCCAGATTCATTGTGTCTTCCATAATACTCACCACCTCTTTTAGACCTGATAATTTTCACTTTTATGTCTAATTGTCTCTTAACCTCAGTTATAAAAAACTTTAAGACACTTAATGATTGATATTTTTCATGTAATAAGTAGACATATCCATAATGCAAAAATTCAACAATAAAGGTGATAAAATACTTTTCTACACCAAAAGATGGAACATCAAATGTTCCACAAAAATCAGTGTGTATAAATTTAATGAGTTGTGTGCTTCTTGTGACAACTTTCTTAAGTATGTGTTTTGTGTACTTTTCCTTAATACAATCCACACAAATGCCAACTTCAGTAAAATCCAATTCATTAATTATTTTATTCTTTACCAATCTTTCAATTTTTTCTTTGGATATATGACTCAAACGTTTATGCCACAAATAAACTGAATTTTCATTTATAAAACCACGTTTAGTACCAACATAATGATGCAAGGTCATTAGAGTCTCAACAAAAAGATTATTTAGTTTAAGATTATGTAGACCATCATAAAGAATACGAGAACCAATGAGATCATTATGTTTAAACAAACTGAAACATTCATTCCCAAATTTAAAAGATCATCCAACAGAATCATAATTAAACAGTGAAATCAAATTACGAGAAATTGAAGGGACATAAAGTGTTTGAAAAAGGTCTAAATGATGTCTAATATCTAAAATCAATTGATAGGTTCCAATGACTTCAACTGGAGCTTTGACTCGGTTTGTCATGAAGATAAAATTTTCATTTGAGCTGTAAGGAATCCATAATAGCTGGAGTAGGCTGTTAATATTTTGATTTTGATCTTAACTACTATTCACTCTAAAGGAATCCGAGTCAAAACTAAAATCAATAATTTTTTTAGCGATAGTCATTGTTTTTTATTAAGAAAAAAATAATCCTAATGATTTATTTAGACTTTCAAACATCGCTTTCTAATATTGTCTACAATTGTAGCTACTCCAACCCTATTACGAGCATATTTATTTCGTATTTTGTTTCAAGCTGTAAAGCTAGTCATAGAACTAAGCATTCTCGTACCTGCAGCCTCTTATGCTATTAATTGCAAACCTGAAAGTACTTTCTTGAAAGAAAAAATTTAATATGATGTAAAGATTATTCATTGTTTACTTGTTTACAAAGTCTAATTTCCATTGACAGAATGAAAATTCACTTGTAAATTTAATTTTTCTGTTTCAAGATGAAAATTCACATCAAAATATAATTTCAATTGTCTCAATTCCCATTGTGCAAATGCAAACTACATTTTGAAGTAAATTTCCAATTTGGAACTGTCAAATTAGAATTCGAAGTAAATTTCTATTTTTGGCAGTGGAAATTAGATTTCGTACTTGAATATTGAGTGAAAACTTTTACATTATATGAAATTTTCTTTCTAAGAACATATTTTCATGTGCATGGTCAATTGCATATGGAGTTTGCGGAGACGATAATGCTTAAATTAATGATTGGCTTTTCATTTAGAGAATAAAATGGGAACGAAATATACTCGTGCAAGGTTTGGTGAAGCTTTGGTGTCAAACATTATTAGATCCAAAAATTAAAAATATTTAGGAGAGATTATTGATCTTCACTAACCGTAATAAAATGTTCTCCTACTACATTATGTTGGTTTTTACCATATTAGATCACTTCTTGTTGAAACTCTGCCATTAGATCTCCCACAAATCGGATCATTTAACATTTTAGTAATGTTAGTTCTATCGAAGATCAATAATCGGTCAAATATTGATTTGCAATATATAAAGAAGGTTCTCCCTTTAATATTGTATGCCACTATAGCTATAATAGCCCTCATACAAATATATTTGTGCTATATTTTGTCTCTAAGGGAAAAACAAATCCTAAACCAAAGCATCGCTGTCTCCGCAATTTTTAAGTAGATTATTCTCAGACCTTTGAACAAATTCTGAGAAGAAAATATTTCATAGAACATATGAGTGTTCACTTCATCATCCAATGGGTCTAATTTTCTTTTTTAAAATAGAAATTACTTCAAACATTATGTTTTGCAATGTCACGAACATAATATTTGAAGTGAATTTCTATTTTAAAAATAAAAATTAGATTTCTTATTAGATGATGAAGAAAACACTCTGGCATCATATGAAACACTTTCCTTCTTAGAATTTGTTCAAAGGTGTGAAAGTAATATAGTAAGAGTTGTTGAGATGATAATATTTAGAAGCATAAGTGGTTTTACATTTGTAGAGAAAATATGAAAGAAATATATTTGTGAAAGAAATAATCAGTGTGTTCTTCAAGGAACTACATGCAGCACATTTGGAAATTGATGGCATAAGTCAATTGGAAGCAAACTTTTTTGCAACACTTTGCAAGCTTGAATGAATATTTCCGTCTAGTTTTTTTGACTCGATAGAGCATCAACCTATATATTTACCCCACAAGGAGCATCAACCTATATTGACTCGATAGAGCATCAACCTATATAGTTTTTTTTGCAAGCTTGAATTAATTGGAGGCCCAGTACAGTACTGCTGGATGTATCTGTTTGAGAGATAATTACTTTGAGACAAGGTACTTAATTTGATTTATAAAGAAGACTGCCATTATATGCTAAATAAAATTTATTTTTTGAATTTTTAACTNATATATATATATATATATATAAAACATTTGGTTCATGACTTGAAACATTTTATGAGTGTACAATGAGAATGCGCCAACAAAAATCTCAAGGAGATCCAATAGTTGAGAATGTAGGAAAGTACAACAAAGGAGGGATCACCAACATAAGACTAGTTGATCCACTTATCTAGCCAAACGTGGTGATCTGAACTAAAGCCAACCGGGCTAATAAGATTAAAGAAGTCCAAATGGTCAGAGCTTGAACCCATCAGACCATGACATGACAGATATGTATGCATGCCAACCACCATAAAAAGGCTTGTCAAAGGTGGCAATTAACCTTTAGATAGATTTGACCTGATGAAAGGCTCAGCTCTTCAGTACCACAATCTCCCCACGGATGCTCCAGAGACCCCTTATAATGGATAGATAGGCAAATATGTTACAAAAAGTCTAAATCATCTCATCGGCTCTCCATATTGAGGAGTGACCTAAATATCAGGTTATGATGATTCACCATCTATTTGATAAACAAGCATCCCTCAACCAAGATGAGCTCCTCACCAGATATGAGTCAACAGTCAAATAAGATCAATCGATCGGTAAAATCTATCCAATAAAGCCAGTTCTGCCGACTCAAAGTCAATTGAAGGCCGTTCGACAATCTCAACTCAACAGAGCCAAACAAGAAGGCTTTACTGAATCAAAGCCTATCAAGCCAGAAGTTAGCCGAGTCATAGGCTTATACATCTAAAATACCCAAAATATCTAATAATGCCTTTATCAAAGAATGAACAAATATGTAACTTCACATTTGTACTCCTTCCATAAAAAATATGGAATCATTTTATGAAATAGACAAGACATTTTATTGTTCATTACCGTCACTTGTCTCTCTGTCTCTCTTCCTATCTCCCTCTTTTCTTACACTCTAATCCTCAAGGTATGATTCACGGACATATCAAGATTCAACAATGAGTATTACCTCAACATTCATATTTACTAATCAAGTCAATGGCCAATGTTAACTGTTGCATATTGTATAAGGTATGAAATAAGCCAGCCTAGAAATCTGTCGATCTCTAGGTGTCTTGCGTTATTCTAAGAGAATATAGCTAAAGATACTCTCACGATTTGTAAGTACAAGTAGGGCAATCGTTTTCTTTAATTTTGACTTAATGCTTTTTATTAGCTTACATGAAGAGAAAATAATTCTCTCAGCTCCATTCTCTAAAGAGGCTCAATAGGATTTACTCCCTAAAGGACTTCAATTTTTGTCTTCTAAACTATCTTATTATGCTCTCAAAATATTGTTTTGCACTGTAAAATTTATGACGGTAGAAAGATAATTTAATGTGTTTGTATTGCACGAAGATCTAGCACATACATTGATGAATAAAATTTAAGGGAGGAGCCACAAAAAATTTTTACGTGAAAAATCCTTGATAAGAGAAGAAGTATGGGGTTTATCCTAGTTAAAATAATCTACTATATAATTAGGAGTAGATAGATCCGCTATTCACCTACATTAGCAATGATGGGATTCACATACTATGTCAACATCAAAACTTCGTTGGAATAATTGACATGTGTCAATTTTACGTAATTTTATCTATTATTTTTTCCTGCATTCCACATGTTATTCCTATTTATTGATCATGGATTTATGCTTGAGATGTTTTTTTTTTGTTCATGTTGTTTAGGATGTAGGAGCTGAATATGAATAAGTTGGAACGAGAAAATCAATTGAAAAGCATACTGAAGCAGCGTGACCGCGCTTAAAGGCAGCGTGATTGCGCCCCTTATCGAACACAACTGGTATGAACATGCCAGAATTGGCTTGACCACGCCATATGAAACCGGAGGACGGCGTGACCACACCACGATCGGGCATGAACACTCCTGCGTGATCACACCGACGAGCGAGAAAACATTTTAGGAATCAAAGAACGCTTGGATGCTGTGAGGAGCGAGTTGGAAGAGATTTTGATGACTCTCTTAAAGGTTATCTTGTTAGTACTTTTCATTTTTTATCTAATTTTATGACCCAAACACTTTACGCATATAATGACCAAGATCTCTGTATTCTTGATTTTTATATATTCATTCATATGAGAGAAACATACTTGTATTCATGATTATAGAATTAGATCTGAGGAGATGAAGTTTCTCTCTCTAATTCCTTGAAACTTTATGTACTTTCTGATGGATAGAAAGATGCGGTGTTTGATAGGAAGATAGATGACCCTTCTCCAAATTATGTTTTATTTAACCACCATTCATCAGGGGGGTTACTAACTAATAGAATTTATGATAATTTAACTAATTAATTGAGATTTGTTATTAAAATAAATGACACATACTAGTAATCATCATCCATAAAAAGTTACTTATCAAAAAGGATTTAAGAAAATTTAATTAATTAATTAAAATAAATAACACAGAATAATAATAACCACAATCCATAAAGGGGTTACATCTCAAAAAGGATTTAAGATAATTTAATTATTTAATTAAAATATATAACACACAATAGTAACCGCCATCCTAAGGGGTTACTTATCGAAAATGTTTTAAGATAATTTAATTAATTAATTATCATTTATTTATAAAGTAAATGACCCACATTAGTGGGTTTGTGGGCAATGTGGGTCACTATTAAAAAATTAACATTCTCCCACTTAGCCCACGTAATAACTTTTTTTTTAATAGCTCGTATAATACTGAACAAAATGTAAGTTAAAATACTTCTTTATATTGGTCAAATCATAAATCATCAATAAATGTGAAATTAATATGAGTCATGACTCTTGTGTATCAATTTATTGACACAATCCCATCCATATATCACAATATTGATACACAAAAAATATATGCATTTTTAGACCCATATTTTATACTCATTTTTTGTGATATTGCACTTTAACGGATGATATTTTTTATGTTTTATTGTAGGTTATTAATTTTTAGGACTTGGAGCAAAAATGTAGCAAAAAGGAAGAAATTTGGAGTCAAAATGGAGAATTTGAAATATTGTTCAGCGCCGACGGCGCCGTTTGACACTGAAGATGGATTTAATTAAAGGGCCTCTAGCGCTAGAATGGGCGCCGACGACGCCAGTGTTGGTGCAAGCCATGTTTCTAAAAGATTTGACGAATTTGGACGCTTTTTTAAGAGTTTTTAGATGCACCTATTGGAGAACCGCTATTAAGAGCCAAAATTGATCAGAAAAACAACCCCTCTCAGTCATCCATCGCCCCCTTTGCATCTCTTCGACTCCTTGCCACTTTACGCCATTCCACACCATTAGTCATTTATTTTATTTATAGTTTTGAGTTTTTTTAGTGAGTTTAAGTGTGAATTGCTCTCTAAGAAGTGTTGGAGAGGAAAAGAAGTGAGAGATTTCTTCTTCCAACATTTTTTAAGAGAGACTACAAAGGATGTGCTTTGAGAAAGAGTTTCACATAAGTGTTGTTTGTTTATTATTATTGTATGAACTTTCTTTTATGTATAAAATTTGTGTTTGTTGTATCTTTTTCATGAAATTTGAGTAGTTTTCTTTATTTTTCTCCCTACTTTGAGATATGGTGAAATGAAGAGCTAATTTGGATGTGTCAATGTTAAAATTTAAAATACATTGTGATGGTTTTTCGACTCCACTCTTTATTTACTTTTTGATCTGACCAATTGAATTGTTAAAATGTGTTGTGAAACATATGATCCGGGAAATGGAGTACAAGTTCTACAACAGAGTGAGAATCACTTTTAAGTCCATGAAGAAGTATTTCGTTCAAGGAATTAAGTGCAAATAAATAGGGAAATATACATTGTAGGGTGTAGAATTGGAGATTTATAGGGTGACAGACTAAAAATCCCCAATTTGATCTTAGTGTTTAAAGACTAAAGCGAGAGTTAACCTTCAGGGGAAGGAAAGTGGGAGCTCTGAAGTGGGAGCCAGTATTCTCCTAGGCTAGCCACAAATTTAGGGACTAAACCTAAGATTAGCCAATGATTTTTTATTACACTGAATCAGGATAGAGAATTAAAATTGCTCATATTTGGCACAATACAAATTTAGACCATTATCTCATCTCATTTCACCAAAAACTCATATTAGTAGGAAGAATGTTTTTCATATTGAAAAACTTCATCACATAAATATAGTTAGTAGTAACTATTTTAAAACTCTGCATTTAAATTCTGCTAGTAGTTAACAATTTAGCTTTGATAGTATTTTAAACATTCAAAATTAATGACAGTAATTTCGTTGCAATTCTATGAATTTCTTAGTTAATTTATCATCTCAAGTTTAAACATTCATCGTGAGATCAATTTTTGAGACTTCAATAGAAAGTCTTATATTACCTAATAATAATACGTATACTTGTGTAGAATCCCAAATTTAAGTGCTTAACGTTATTATTCATAAAATACAACATCAAGTTTTTAGCACCGTTGTAAAGCGAAGTCAACTCTATAAATTTTACATAGCTATATTTAACTCGGGATCAAATACCAATTATATATTTAAAATAATGAGAAATAGCATCATGGTCCCTTAATATCTATTAAAAGACAAATCTTGTTAAACATCACACAAAATAATGTGTACACTGACAATAAAACAAGATATATAAAAATTAGAAACAATAATAAAACGAGCTTAAAGTATCAAACATAAAGAACACTAAACATAAACTAATAAAGGGTTTCGGTAATACCCATTCTCAGGACATGTTCGTTAAATGTCTTTGGTGGAAACCCTTTAGTTAATGGATCTGCAATCATAAAATTGGTGCTAATATGCTCAATTGACACCGTATATTTTTGAACTTCTTCCTTAACGAAAAGGTATTTTAATTTCATGTGTTTAACACCTTTGGAATATCTATCATCTTTAGAATAGAAGATTGATGCGGAGTTATCAAGTAAATTTTTAGCAGCTTGACAATATTGTCTACAATTCCAAGTCCAAAAATAAAATTCCTTAGCATAAGCCCTGAACTATAGCTCCGAAGCATGCCACAATTCAACTTCTATAGTGGATGCAACAGTGATAGTCTACTTTGCACTTTTTCATGAGACTGCTCCTTTATCCAAAAGGAACATATAGCCAAATGTTGATTTTCTGGTATCAACACATCTAACAAAATCTAAATTTGAATATCTTATCACTTCAAGATCATTAGATCTTCTATAAGTGAGCATGTGGTCCTTTGTTCCTTGCAGGCATCTCAAAACTTGCTTTGCAGCTTTCAAATGATATATTTTTGGATTACTTTGATAACTGTCCATCATTCCAACAACAAAACTAATGTCTAGTCTAGTAAAAGTTTGAGCATATATTAAGCTTCCAACAATATATGCATAAGAAATTTCTTCCATATGTTTACGTTCCAAGTCATTCTTTTGACACTACATAAGACTGAATTTATCTTCTTTTTGAATTGGAGCAACACTTACAAAGCACCTTCCATCTTGAATCTATTAAGAACTTTATCAATATATGCTTTCTGAGACAACCCTAACAATCCTTGTGACCTATCACAAAATATTTCAATTCCAATCACAAAGGTTGCCTCACTCATATCTTTCATTTTAAAGTTTTTTGAGAGAAAATTCTTAGCTTCTAAGCCAAGATCATTAGTAGTCAGTAAGATGTCATCAACATACAAAATGAGAAATATGATCTTGCTGCCACTGACATTCAGATATATACACCGATCAACAGTGTTTTCCTTAAATCCAAAGAACATGATGGGATCGTTGAACTTAAGATATCATTGTCGTGAAACATGATTAAGTTTGTATATTTATTTCTTAAATTTACACACTATGTGTTCCTTTCCTTCAACCGAAAAACCTTCAAGTTGACTCATGTAGACCTCTTCACCTAAATTCCCATTCAGAAAGGCAATTTCACATCCATTTGGTGTATCTCAAAGTCATAATGAGCTACTAGTATCATGATAATTCTAAATGAATCATCCTTAGAAACAGGAGAAAATGTTTATTTACAGTCGATGTCATCTTTATGAGTGAAACCTTTGGCAAATAATTCAATATTGCAATTTGACTTGCACTTAGTCTTAAAGAACCATTTACACCCGACTCTTTTACAACCTTCAGACAATTCAACGACATCGCAGACTTTGTTGCGATCCATCGATTTCAACTCATCTTTCATTTCATCTAACCATTTAGAAGAATTTTCACTTTCTATGCCATCTAAAAATTAAATTGGATCTTCATTAACTCCCAAGTCAAATTCAGACTTGCATAGATAAACCTCATAATCATCAAAAATAGCTGACCATTTTAGTCATTGAGACTTTCTAGGTACTACTTCATATGGTTCAATGAATGTAGGTTCATTAGCGACAGTTTCAGTTTGGGGTATTTGATCATATATCTATTGTTCTTGTAATTTGTCAAACTGTTCAACAACTATAGGAATAATAACTTAAGAAGAAATTTTGGGTAAAAAAACTTGAACCCTAATTTCTTGGATCTCCACTTTATGTAGTTCCAAAATCTCATTGACTTCATCATTTTCAATGAACATAGCATTTCTAGCTTCAACAGTTCTTGTACTGTGGTTAGGATAATAAAATTTATACCCATTAGATTTTTATGGATAACCAATAAAGAAACCACTAGTTATTCTTGAGTCTAATTTTTTTTTATGTGGATTATAAATTCTTATCTCCGCTGGGCAACTCCAAACATGCAGGTGCCTTAAAATAGGTTTCTTCTTGTCCACAGTTCAAAAGAAGTTATTGTACCTGCCTTACTAAGAATCCTATTTAATAAATATGCAACAGTCTTTAAAGCATGCATCCACAATGACGAGGCTAAAGAAGAATTACTCATCATACTCCAAATCATTTCAATTAGAGTACGATTTTGTCTTTCTGTAACAGAATTTTGTTGTGGTGTTCTTTGCATAGTGTATTGAGCACATATGTCATTAGTTTGAAGGAATTTAACAAATGGACTTGGACTTTATCCAGATTCATTGTGTCTTCCATAATACTCACCACCTCTTTTAGACCTGATAATTTTCACTTTTCTGTCTAATTGTCTCTTAACCTCAGTTATAAAAAACTTTAAGGCACTTTTTGATTGATATTTTTCATGTAATAAGTAGACATATCCATAATGCAAAAATTCAAAAATAAAGGTGATAAAATACTTTTCTACACCAAAAGATGGAACATCAAATGTTCCACAAAAATCAGTGTGTATAAATTTAATGAGCTGTGTGCTTCTTGTGACAGTTTTCTTAAGTATGCGTTTTGTGTACTTTTCCTTAATACAATCCACACAAATGCCAACTTCAGTAAAATCCAATTCATTAATGATTTTATTCTTTACCAGTCTTTCAATTCTTTCTTTGGATATATGACTCAAATGTTTATGCCACAAATAAGCTGAATTTTCATTTATAAAACCACGTTTAGTACCAACATTATGATGCAAGGTCATTAGAGTCTCAACAAAAAGATTATTAAGTTTAAGATTATATAGACCATCATAAAGAATACGAGAATCAATGAGATCATTGTGTTTAAACAAACTGAAACATTCATTCCCAAATTTAAAAGATCATCCAACAAAATCATAATTAAACAATGAAATCAAATTACGAGAAATTGAAGGGACATAAAGTGTTTGAAAAATGTCTAAATGATGTCTAATATCTAAAATCAATTGATAGGCTCCAATGGCTTCAACTGGAGCTT
The DNA here is from genome assembly GCA_002079205.1 of Phalaenopsis hybrid cultivar. NCBI lineage: Eukaryota > Viridiplantae > Streptophyta > Magnoliopsida > Asparagales > Orchidaceae > Phalaenopsis > Phalaenopsis hybrid cultivar. The sequence continues at coordinate 73,995 of JXCR01088210.1, read as the reverse complement.
TGACTCGATTTGTCATGAAGATAAAATTTTCATTTGGGCTGTAAGGAATCCATAATAGCTGGAGTAGGCTGTTAATATTTTGATTTTGAGCTTAACTACTATTCACTCTAAAGGAATCCGAGTTAAAATTAAAATCAATAAATTTTTGAGCGATAGTCATTGTTTTGTATTAAGAAAAAAATAATCCTAATGATTTATTTAGACTTTCAAACATCGCTTTCTAATATTGTCTACAATTGTAGCTACTCCAACCATATTACGAGCATATTTATTTTGTATTTTATTTCAAGCTGTAAAGCTAGTCGTAGAACTAAGCATTCTCGTACCTGCAGCCCCTTATGCTATTAATTGCAAACCTGAAAGTACTTTCTTGAAAGAAAAAATTTAATATGATGTAAAGATTATTCATTGTTTACTTGTTTACAAAGTCTAATTTCCATTGACAGAATGAAAATTCACTTGTAAATTTAATTTTTCTGTTTCAAGATGAAAATTCACATCAAAATATAATTTCAATTGTCTCAATTCCCATTGTGCAAATGCAAACTACNAGATTATTCATTGTTTACTTGTTTACAAAGTCTAATTTCCATTGACAGAATGAAAATTCACTTGTAAATTTATTTTTTTTTGTTTCAAGATGAAAATTCACATCAAAATATAATTTCAATTGCCTCAATTCCCATTTTGTAAATGCAAATTAGATTTTGAAGTAAATTTCCAATTTGGAACTGTCAAATTAGAATTCGAAGTAAATTTCTATTTTTGGCAGTGGAAATTAGATTTCGTACTTGAATATTGAGTGAAAACTTTTACATTATATGAAATTTTCTTTCTAAGAACATATTTTCATGTGCATGGTCAATTGCATATGGAGTTTGCGGAGACGATAATGCTTAGATTAATGATTGGCTTTTCATTTAGAGAATAAAATGTGAACGAAATATACTCGTGCAAGGTTTGGTGAAGCTTTGGTGACAAACATTATTAGATCCAAAAATTAAAAATATTTAGGAGAGATTATCGATCTTCACTATCCGTAATAAAATGTTCTCCTACTACATTATGTTGGTTTTTACCATATTAGATCACTTCTTGTTGAAACTCTGCCATTAGATCTACCACAAGTCGGATCGTTTAATATTTTAGTAATGTTAGTTCTATCGAAGATCAATAATTGGTCAAATATTGATTTACAATATATTAAGAAGGTTCTCCCTTTAATATTGTATGCCACTATAGCTATAATAGCCCTCGTACAAATATATTTGTGTTATATTTTGTCTCTAAGGGAAAAACAAATCATAAACCAAAGCATCGCTGTCTCCGCAATTTTTAAGTAGATTATTCTCAGACCTTTGAACAAATTCTGAGAAGAAAATATTTCATAGAACATAAGAGTGTTCACTTCATCATCCAATGGGTCTAATTTTATTTTTTAAAATAGAAATTACTTCAAACATTATGTTTTCCAATGTCACGAACATAATATTTGAAGAGAATTTCTATTTTAAAAAAAATATTAGATTTCTTATTAGATGATGAAGTAAACACTCTGGCATCATATGAAACACTTTCCTTCTTAGAATTTGTTCAAAGGTGTGAAAGTAATATGGTAAGAGTAGTTGAGATGATAATACTTAGAAGCATAAGTGGTTTTACATTTGTAGAGAAAATATGAAAGAAATATATTTGTGAAAGAAATAATCAGTGTGTTCTTCAAGGAACTACATGCAACACATTTGGAAATTGATGGCATAAGTCAATTGGAAGCAAACTTTTTTGCAACACTTTGCAAGCTTGAATGAATATTTCTGTCTAGTTTTTTTGACTCGATAGAGCATCAACCTATATATTTGCCCCACAAGGAGCATCAACCTATATTGACTCGATAGAGCATCAAACTATATAGTTTTTTTGCAAGCTTGAATTAATTGGAGGTCCAGTACAGTACTGCTGGATGCATCTGTTTGAGAGATAATTATTTTGAGACAAGGTACTTAATTTGATTTATAAAGAGGACTGCCACTATATGCTAAATAAAATTTATTTTTTAGATTTTTAACTGAGCTGAAAAGAATTTTGAAGAATAAAGCCCGGTTAGAAGTAGTGATATGTAGAACATATTTCCCGTAGGAGACAACGACTTTCTGCTCTTATTATTTCGTTGAAGAAAAATCCACGAAAGACTCACTGCATTTGGTGCACCATCAACCCTTTCTTTTTTCCAGTAGTTAGGTGAATCATCATAGAGGTGCACATCACGTTATCTTGATATTCAGAAACTTCAAGCAGTGACACTTTATGTTTTTCTCAATTATGATAAAAAATAACCCTTTTTCGAGTAAGACAATTTTTTATTATAATTTTTCACTCATTCATTTGAAAAATGTCATGAATAGTTATTTCAATGTGCGAACAATTTATTCGTTGATTCGTTAAATTTAGCGGATGATGATGACACCACCGTGAAGATCAAGTATAGCTTCCCTAAGTGGTTTACAACACATGAGAGTTAAAAGTGACATATTCATTTCTCATCTGACACGAGAATTTTTATTGATACATGATTTCTTAAGTATATATCAATAGGTTCAAGATTAGAGAAATAGAGTGACAGGTTAGGGATTTATATATCTTTCCTTGGAACCTATGCACATTGTGAAAATCTGGCAAATTTACGACCCCCACCTCCACCCCCAACCCGGCCCCGAACCCACACCTGCTTTGACATCACCCGCATCCTCACCCCCGCCTTTCCCTGCAATCACCCACACTCTTACTACTGCCCCGAGACCGCTCTCGTGCCAACAATTCCACTCACCTTTACCCTAATCCCTGCCCCCATTCATACCTTCACCCTGACTGCAGCTAGGTTGAGTGCATTAGAGGCTCAGGCTGCCTTTACTGAGCATGAGTTGACAGACAGTAGCTACAGCATTTAGCCTGTCAGCAACCCCGTAAGTTATTTTTAAGAGATTGAAAGTATTTTTTTTATTTTCTAAATTGAATATAAAGCTAACAATTTTTTTGGTTTTAAGGTTCTACCCTCAGACCCCAACTATTCTTGTCAATTGTGATATCATCCGGAGCAAGTACGACTCAGCGTACTTGTCGTGGGAAGAGATTCTAGTGATAGTTTGAGATTTTTTGTTTCAGAAGTTTACAGTATGTATGGTTCACAAATATCTTAAGCTATTTGTATTTATGTATCAGACAAACATATTCCGCATAATTTTGCAGAAACAATTTTCTTGGCCCCCCTGAGCATGAGGCACATATTTGACACTGCTTCGAGTGCAAGAGCACTGATCACCTCCAGGACATGTTTGACAATATTCAAAAATCACTGCAACATCCTCAATGGCTCAGAGAGGTTCTCTTTGCTCGTTAGTTAGGGCTTGGGATTCCCTGAAATACCAAAAGAAGAGGGAACAAGCAAAACAAAACAGGTTGTCTGATTGTAGAGGCATGGGGCCATCCAAGGGCACTGATGGGGCACTCCTACATACACAATAGAAGTGGAGGCAAGCAATATTTCATTCATACTTTAAAGTTTTCTATAGTTCAAAGATGTATTCTAACTTTTTTGTTATATGTACAGATTGTGGAAATTAAGCATGAGCTCTACGCCGGTGATGTAAATGAACGCTCCCATTGGAGGCAGTTCGACCAGTCTTGGATCAAAGACAGATCTTGTGTGACCGAGGTAATTCATGAGCTAAACTAGATTGATGTTAATACAAGCTAGTTGTAACTAAATGCAACTACTCTTTTTACATGAGAGATTCCAGCAGCTAAAGAAGAACATATCCCATATTTCAAAAGGTATAGTGATATGTGAGCATGATCCTTCGAAGTAGGACCTGTGGAAGAGGTTGCTGGAGGGAAGAAAAAGGGTTGAGCTTATGGCTCTAGTCGCAGGGATTTGCCTACTACACTCACCCCTCCACCAGTGAATCAGGAGCTTCCACTTGATCCACACAAAGGGAGGAGATCTTTAAGCACGTTGTCGCATTCGCTGCCGAGATGGAGGCCTGCTTCACTCAGATGAGGTCGGAGTTGGAGGCAAACATGGAGGCCAAGCTGAAGGTCGAGCTAAATTCATTCTTACAGTGGATGAGGCAGCGTGGCGATGCAACATTGGAGGAGGAAGAAGTGACGGACGACGATGAGAATGAGGTGATAGGGAAGGATGATTAGGGGAATATTTTTCTTCTTCTTCTGTCTATGACGTACATTTAAACATTTATTTTTTCTGTGAACAGTGATGCATATATTTTAGGATAAATGCATTTGATTTATATTGTTTGATTAAATAATTTGTTGTTTAACTGTTATTCTAGTTCGTTAAATGCTTGAAATATATATTAGATGTTGTGATAACTAGTGTAGTATTGTAAAAAAGAAATAGAGAATATGTTTTTTTTTTTCTGATGCTACACGTTTCCGACGGCTTCCCATCAGTTTTGTGACTACTTTCAATATATCCGTAGGCAAAATCAACTGCTAGCTGATGGACTTATTTACAGACGCATATTCGAAATAGAACTGATGGCTTAGGTACGCCACATGAAAATGACGGGCGCGATACTTTTCTGATTATTTAATCGTTGGTTTCTATAACCAACAAATTAGAGACACCAAACCGACGAAATGCCCGAGTCGTCTGAAAACGACGACCGTAGTAATTTACCAACAATTTAGCCGTTGGTTTACCGACGCATTAGCATCTTGTAAACCAACGAAAAATCTATGACAATTAGCGAGTCGTGCGACACTTTTCTGAAGTGTAAGCTATCATTATTACCAATGGATCAACCATTGGTCATTTGAACCGATGAGAACCGATGATCTGAAATTGTTTTAAAAATGCTACAACATTAAATCGTTGGTTTTGAAATTATTGACAACCACTTTATCTTTGAGCTTAAAATCGTCGATAAACTGTTAATTTTCTCATCAAAATTGACGTAACGTGGCCATGGGAAAAATCTTTATTTCTGTTGTGTGTGTGTGTGTGTGTGTGTGTGTGTGGAGAGCTTTTTCTGTCCGGACTCCTGACGTAGCTCTACGTGCGGCGTAAGTTATTCTTAAGTTATTTTCATGTTATTTCTGGGTTATTTTCAATAATACCAAAATAACTCAGAAATAACTCACGGTCTTTATTTTTGGGGTATTTATGGGTTATTTCGGTATTATTAAAAATAACCCAGAAATAACATGAAAATAACTTTAAAATAACTTGGTCCTCAAGTAGAACTACGTCAGAAGTCCGCACAGAAAAATTGTGTGTGTGTGTGTATATATATATATATATATATATATATTGATATATATAAGAGAGAGAGAGAGCGATACGTGAGCCAAAGAGAGAGAAACAGCAGGGTATGGAACTGATAACCATTGATGAAATTAACAGAAGAAGCATGTCATTGGTGGGGACGAGTTGGAAGAACTGCATGGGATCAATGAAACAATTTTATGGTCAAAATGTGGACTTCTTTCCGCAATTAAGCCTATGCATGGGTTTAGGTATTTTCACATGGCTAGTAATTAATGCTGCTGATTAGGAACTAGATGTGGGTCCAACTATACCTATGTAATTAAATAGTCCTTCAAACTGAATATATTAGTTTAAGGTAGGGTGGTGGTAGATTCCATAACAAAACTATCGTAGTGAACTAGGAAAAAGTAGTCCATGTATTTGTTATTTTAATTAATTAGTGGGCTATTACAAGGTAAGCTATTAAAAAGAAACTACAGAATTAATTGGTAATGCCACCAAACATAATAGTCACCATGCTGCTATAAAATTCACGGTAGTAGATTAATATATTATTATCTTAACATTGTATAGAATATCATCGCATACTCAAAAGAGAGAAGCACGTAATAATTACAACAGAAATTTTTATGTGGAAAACCGATAGAAGAAAACATGATAAGGTCTGACGCAGTTAAAGAGTTTCACTATAGAATAATGATTATAATTATAACCATATGTCCCACAGGTGAGAAAAGGGTAATAAGATCTCTCAAATTACAACGGTGACGTGCAGATGAACTTATTGCAAGGAACGGGTGGCGACTAATAATGATTGACGACAGCCAACAAGTGGTGGTCGAAGATGTTCGGACATGATAAAAGGTGGTCGGTGGCGGCCGACGACAATAAGCGGTGGTCGATGTTAACAGGAGTATTTCTCGGACTTCAACTTCTCATAGCTTCAAGCTCTTCCTTAAGCCTTAAACTCTCCTCCCCCACTCATGAGAGAGGTGAGGCTCTTATTATAGAGTTTTACGTGCAATTAATGCAGTAATATGAACTAGTTTGACTAAACAACTTAATGGGCTTCTCTCGATCAGACGGTGTTTGATGGATAGTTTAGTGTCTTAACGATGTTTGAATGAGTCATCTTGGGCTTGTTGGATTTGTCTCACTGAGATGCTTGATTCGACTATGAACTCACAAAATTCGACATCCCTTTGATCTTCCAAATATATCCTGAAAACTTTCAAAATTAGTTTAATGTCTTGACCGAGGCTTAGTTTGACTTGGATTTGACCGATTTTGCTTTAGGGTACCATGGTAATCCCTTTACTTGGACCCGTTGCCATGTCATTGAAAGACTTGATAGGTTTGTTTCTAATATTACTTTGATTTATAATTATTATCTTCATGAGGTTCATCATCTTGCTTTAACTGTTTTGACCATACTCCTGTCTTGTTAAAGGTTTAAGATATATATGGTAAGAAGACTTATCAATTTTGTTTTTATAATATGTGGATTCTTTACCTTAATTATAATATGAGTTTTAAAGATAATTGGAAGGTCCAAGCATTTGTTGTTGGTCATGGTAATGCAAGTATTAAACTTTGGTTGCTTTAGAAGAATTTTGCCAAGTTTTTCGAAAACTGGAACTGGGAAGTCTTTGGAAATCATAGTAAAGTTATGGCTGGCGTTGAGAAAAGAGTTAAAGATTTAGAGTTAGAGTAGTCTCATAATATTATTAATCTTGATACTTTACTTCAAGGGCAACAAGATCTTAATAATGTTATCAATATGGAAGAATCTTTCTATGCTAAAAAAGTTGCTAGATCTAATTTATTGGAAGGTGATAGGAACTATGCATGTTATCATGCTTGTATTAATAGGCAAAAGAAGTTTAATATGATTAATAGTATTAAGTGCAATGATGGTAACTCTTATTGTAATCCAACTGCTATTGTTAATGATGGGATTAATATCTTCTCTTAGCATTTTCATAATGATGGTAGCTCTCATGCTAAGATTAATGCTGATCTTTATAACATGTCTTTTAGTTTTATAAAATTAAATATTACTTATGTGTCTTTTAAGGATGAAATCAAAATAATTATTGATAATATGGAGGATGGTAAAGCTGCTGGTCCTGATGGCTTCACTATGAAAATTTATAAAAAAAAAGTTCGGATATTATCCATATTGATCTTGTTGAGGCCATTCAGGATTTCTTTTGAGGTAAAGATTTACCAAGTTATTTTAAATCCTTGAATATTATTTTGATTCCTAAAGAGAATGGTGCTACTTCTTGGGATGCTTTTAGGCCCATAAGCATTAACACTGTGACATGTAAAATTATTTCTAAGATTATTGTTAAGAGAATTCAGCCTCTCTTGAATGACATTACTTGTTTAAACTAATATGTTTTTCTTAAGGAAAAAAATAATGGTGATAATGCTCTTGCTGTGCAAGAAATCATTTTGGATATTGACAAAAGTAAAAGATGTGGTAATGTTATTTTTAAGATTGATATCAAAATAGCCTTCGATTCCATTAGATGGGAATTTTTTGCTGATGTTTTAAAGGCTATTGGCTTTAATAAGGATTTTCTTAGTATTATTAATGGGACTTAAGTAATAATTACAATTATGTTGTTATTAATATTAATTTTAGTGGTTACTTCATGGTTAATAAAGGTCTTAAGCAAGGAGACCCCCCTTTCTCCTTATCGTTTTATCATTGCTTTTGATTATTTATGTAAATCAATTAACAATCTTTTTGAGAAGTATCCTAGTTTAAACTATGTTCATAAAGGGGGCATTAGCATTTCTCATTTATGTTTTGTGGATGATCTTATTTTTTTATCGATGCTAATAAGAGATCTATTAAGTAGATTTGGAAGGTGCTCTATCATATGCAAGAAACCTCTGGTTTAGACTTTAATTTATCCAAATGTTAATTTTATTGTTCCAAGTATACTTCGGCTACTAAGAAAAATTGTATTGTTGATTTTACTACTTGCGATAAGGCTAACTTGAACTTTAGATATTTGGGATTTACTCTGGACTAAGAAGGTTAAAAGGAATTATCTTTTCTCTGATTTATTTGATAAAATCAAAATGAAGATTCTCTCTTGGGAGAATAAATTCTTATCTTTTGGTGGTCGTATTACTTTATTGAAGAGTATTCTTAACTCTCTTCCTCTTTATGCTATGCAAGTGATGTGTATGCCTCTTGGTTTCATTAAGAGGCATGAAAATATGTTTAATAGGTTTCTTTGGGATGGTTGTGCCATGAAAAATATTCATTGGAAGAAATGGGATAAACTTTGTATGCCGATAAATAAGGGTGGCTTGGGTTTTCATAGCCTTGTTGATTATATTAAAATAAACTATATTGAGATTTGGCTGCAGTTTTGTATGGATAATTCTTTTTGGGCTTCTCTGTTATGTGTTAATTATTGTTCTAATTCTCATCCTCTATCTACATTTACCTCTAAATCTGATTCTTTTATATGGAAAGAGTTGCTTAAAGTTTGTCAACAAGTGGAAGATATTTTTTTTTTGATATGAGCAAGGGTGATGTGGCTTGTTGGTATGAGGACCGGCTTTGAAATGGCTCTCTTGGGAATTTTTATGGGGTCCTCAAGTTAATAATATCAAAGTAAATGATTTTTTTCCTAAGTTGCTTCAAATGGTGCATTTTAATGATGCTGCTTTTATCTCTCAAATTCCTATTACGCTAGATAAGAGGGATATTCCTGAGCTTAAGGCAGGTTCGATGATTCTATTTCTAAAACTCTTGCTAACTTGTTTCGGTCTTTTCAGCGTGTTGATCTTAGTTGGAATTGGAATAAATAGGTGAAACCTTCCATTTCCTTCTTCATTTGGAGGGTTTTTTTTCATGAGATCATCCTTACTGATAATCTTCTTAAGCTTAAGGGGTTACGGTTAGCTTCTAAATGTGTCATTTGTAATAATAACGTGGATTCTCATAATCACATCATTACCTCTTGCAATTTTGATATTGAGATATGGAAGAAGGTTTATAATACTTTTTACAGAGATAGGATTTTTTGTGGTTAAAATAACATTGAAGATATTTTTTATGACTAGAAGGGTAAGGTTCTTATCCAACCTTCCTTCTGTTGTGCTTTGGTTCATTTGAGTTTCAAGGAACAATATGAGGCACATTGAAGAGTTAGCTAACGTGGGGATCAATTTTACTATGATATGCAATTATCTTTTCAAGAGCTTATCTATCAATGGGCTGAAGGATAAACTCAATGGTTATATGCAAGCTGTAGTTGTTAATCTTTCTATTACTGTCAATAATAATCAATATTACAACAACAATATTGTTTGAAGCCTGTTGTTCCTTTCTTAAGCTTAATGTTGATGGTAGTTGGAAGCATTCTTGTGCAGGTATTGGTGTTGTTTGCAGGGATTGGTGGGGTACGGTCCTTTATTAGTTTTGCTGCTTCGACCTTTCCTTTTTCTCCGCTTTTAATTGAAGTTGCTGCTGTTGTTTTTTATCTATTGCTTGCCAAGAAGATGGGTTGGAATCATATTATTCTTTAAGTAGACTCTCTTAATATTTGGAGGATTTGTAGGTATAATGTTGATTATCATTGGAGTATTCATATACAGTAAAAAAGATTAATTGTCATTCTATGAGCTTTCATGTTCTTTGGTCTCATACCAAAAGGGATGGGAATAGAGTTGCTAATTGGGCTGCTCAGATGTGCACTCTTCTTAATGCTACTAATATTTCCAAGGTTTTACCTGCTGATTTTTTTTTTGTTTAGTCTTATTAGACAGGTAGTGTTCTGTTTTGTGGTTTTGGGTGTTGTGTGTATTGTATTTTCTTTTGTTTCGAAAGAGGACCCATTTTCTTTTATTGTGTGGGTTGCAGGGTGGGTGTGTGGGATCTCTTTCCCGGTTTTGTATTTCTATGTTTATTGAATAAATAGGAGAGTCGAATAATGCTCTTTTATTATAATATATATACATATGTATATATATTTCCCTTGATGTTTTAATGTTATAAGACAAATATCGCCTACCCATAATATTTTTTTCACTTTATTTTATAATTATCATGAATTATATCAATTTGATGACGTTTCTGATGAATTATTAAAAATTTTCAAAATCCACTTAATATTTTGAGAATATTTTTAGCTTATTTCATAATGTTTAGCATTTTATTCTTCTTATATTGACTAGTTTGATTATTTACTTAAATATTTACAACCAACCTTTATTTTATTTGATTATTCATTTAATTTAAACATGAGCATTTAACTTTGACTTTACCATTTACACAACATTTGACTCGATTTTTTAGTTTTAAAAACATTCTAAATCTCAAATTTTAATTTTTAAACATCAAATTTTAATTCTAATGCATATTAAGCAATTTTTTATTATTCTTGACTTAATTCTTTTTCACTACTTCTTTTCCAAACTTAACCATTCCTTCTTGGGCAAGTTCAATGCCAACTAAGTTATATACTTATGACTATTTGATTTTGTTGTTTAGCCATATCATTTGGTTAAATACCTTTATATTTTGAATATGCACTTATACCCAATTCATCCATTTGATTCCATCTCAACTATTTCTATTAGAACTTACCTTTGTACCCTAAATGTTTGCAACTCTTTCTAAATGTGTAATTTCCTTTTCTTTAAGGTGTTTGTACCACACATTCAAATGTAGAAGCCTCTAACCTTGATATTTAAGGAAATATATGATGTTTAGTCAGTAATATTTACAAACTTAACATAAGATGAAAATAATTAAGGAATGGTGTGTGATGGTACGATGGACATTTAATGCTGAATTTAAAGATAAATGAAATTGAATGTCTTTATTCTGTGTAGCCCCCGAAGGGTGAGGGACTTCAAATCTCACACTTAGAAGAGGACCACAGAAATAATTAATGTCTTTCGCCGTCCATACTTTTATGATAACAATGGCGTGAAAGAGACCGATTAACGAGCAAAGCATATTACAAGGATCAACATCAGTCTATTTATTCGTGCTGGTTTGGTTTGGCGTATCGCTTAGATTGTATATAGGTCAAATGTGCGAAGTTTGAACCTTTTAAAAGTTTGGGAAATTTACTAACATACCACACGATTCTTATAATGACCANCTCAATTATGATAAAAAATAACCCTTTTTCGAGTAAGACAATTTTTTATTATAATTTTTCACTCATTCATTTAAAAAATGTCATGAATAGTTATTTCAATGTGTGAACAATTTATTCGTTGATTCGTTAAATTTAGCGGATGATGATGACATCACCATGAAGAACGAGTATAGCTTCCCTAAGTGGTTTACAACACATGAGAGTTAAAAGTGACATATTCATTTCTCATCTGACACGAGACTTTTTATTGATACATGATCTCTTAAGTATATATCAATAGGTTCAAGATTAGAGAAATAGAGTGACAGGTTAGGGATTGATAGATCTTTCCTTGGAACCTATGAACATTGTGAAAATCTAGCAAATTTACGACCCCCATCTCCACCCCCAACCCGGCCCCAAACCCACACCTGCTTTGACATCACCCACATCCCCACCCCCACCTTTCCTTGCAACCACCCACACTCTTACTACTGCCCCGAGCCCACTCTCGTGCCAACAATTCCACTCACCTTTACCCTAATCCCTGCCCCCATTCATACCTTCACCCTGACTGCAGCTAGGTTGAGTGCATTAGAGGCTCAGGCTGCCTTTACTGAGCATGAGTTGACAGACAGTAGCTACCGCATTTAGCCTGTCAGCAACCAGTAAGTTATTTTTAAGAGATTGACAATATTTTTTTTATTTTCTCAATTGAATATAAAGCTAACATTTTTTTTTGGTTTTAAGGTTCTACCCTCAGACCCCAACTATTCTTGTCAATTGAGATATCATTCGGAGCAAGTACGACTCAACGTACTTGTCGTGGGAACAGATTCTAGGGATAGTTTGAGATTTTTTATTTTAGAAGTTTACGGTATGTATGGTTCACAAATATCTTAAGCTATTTTTATTTATGTATCAGACAAACATATTCCGCATAATTTTGCAGAAACAATTTTCTTGGCTTCCCTGAGCATGAGGCACATATTTGACACTGCTTCGAGTGCAAGAGCAACCTGTCTATGACGTACATTTAAACTTTTATTTTTTCTGTGAACAGTGATGCATATATTTTAGGGTAAATGCATTTGGTTTATATTGTTTGATTAAATAATTTGTTGTTTAACTGCTATTCTAGTTCGTTAAATGCTTGAAATATATATTAGATGTTGTGATAACTAGTGTAGTATTGTAAAAAAGAAATAGAGAATATGTTTTTTTTTTCTGATGATACACGTTTCCGACGGCTTCCCATCAGTTTTGTGAGTACTTTTAATATATCCGTAGGCAAAACCAACTGCTAGCTGATGACTTATTTACAGACGCATATCTGAAACAGAACCGATGGCTTAGGTACGCCACATGAAAATGATGGGTGCGATACTTTTCTGATTATTTAATTGTTGGTTTCTATAACCAACAAATTAGAGACACCAAACCGACGAAATGCCCGAGTCGTCTGAAAACGACGACCGTAGTAATTTACCAATAATTTAGCCGTTGGTTTACCGACGCATTAGCATCTTGTAACCAACGAAAAATCTACGACAAACAGCAAGTTGTGCGACACTTTTCTAAAGTGTAAGCAATCGCTATTACCAATGGATCAACCATTGGTCATTTGAACCGATGAGAACCGATGATTTGAAATTGTTATAAAAATGCTACAACATTAAATCGTCGGTTTTGAAATTATTGACAACCACTTTATCTTTGAGCTTAAAATCGTCGATAAACCGTTAATTTTCTCATCAAAATTGACGTAACGTGGCCATGAGAAAAATCTTTATTTCTGTTGTGCGTGTGTGTGTGGAGAGCTTTTTCTGTCCGTACTCCTGACGTAGCTCTACGTACGGCTTAAGTTATTCTTAAGTTATTTTCAGGTTATTTCTGAGTTATTTTCAATAATACCAAAATAACCTGCGGTCTTTATTTTTGAGGTATTTCTGGGTTATTTCGGTATTATTAAAAATAACCCAGAAATAACATGAAAATAACTTAGAAATAACTTGGTCCGCACGTAGAGCTACGTCAGGAGTCCGCACAGAAAA
>JXCR01088210.1:40057-60401 GCA_002079205.1 Phalaenopsis hybrid cultivar | reverse complement strand
TATATATATATATATATATATATATATATATATATATATATATATATATATATATATATATATATATATATATACATATATATATATATACATATATATATATATATATATATATATATAGAGCAATACGTGAGCCAAAGAGAGAGAAACAGCAGGGTATGGAACTGATAACCATTGATGAAATTAACAGAAGAAGCATGTCATTGGTGGGGACGATTTGGAAGAACTGCATGGGATCAATGAAACAATTTTATGGTCAAAATGTGGACTTCTTTTCGCAATTAAGCCTATGCATGGGTTTAGGTATTTGCACATGGCTAGTAATTAATGCTGCTGATTAGGAACTAGATGTGGGTCCAACTATACCTATGTAATTAAATAGTCCTTCAAACTGAATATATTAGTTTAAGGTAGGGTGGTGGTAGATTCCATAACAAAACTATCGTAGTGAACTAGGAAAAAGTAGTCCATGTATTTGTTATTTTAATTGATTAGTGGGCTATAACAAGGTAAGCTATTCATTGGTAATGCCACCCATAATAGTCGTCATGCTGCTAAAAAATTCACGCCAATAGATTAATATATTATTATCTTAACATTGTATAGCATACTCAAACGAGAGAAGCACGTAATAATTACAACAGAAATTTTTATGTGGAAAACCGATAGAAGAAAACATGATGGGTTCTGACCAAGTTAAAGAGTTTCACTATAAAATAATGATTACAGTTATAACCATATGTCCCACAGGTGAGAAAAGGGTAATAAGATCTCTCAAATTACAACGGTGACGTGCAGATGAACTTGTTGCAAGGAACGAGTGGCGACTAATAACGATCGACGACAGCCAACAAGTGGTGGTTGAAGATGTTCGGACATGATAAAAGGTGGTCGGTGGCGGCCGACGACAATAAGCGGCGGTTGATGTTAACAGGAGTATTTCACGGACTTCAACTTCTCATAGCTTCAAGCTCTTCCTTAAGCCTTAAACTCTCCTCCCCCACTCATGAGAGAGGTGAGGCTCTTATTATAGAGTTTTAGGTGCAATTAATGCAGTAATATGAACTAGTTTGACTAAACAACTTAGCGGGCTTCCCTCGATCAGACGGTGTTTGATGGATAGTTGAGTGTCTTAACGATGTTTGAATGAGTCATCTTGGGCTTGTTGGATTTTTCTCACTGAGATGCTTGATTCGACTATGAACTCACAGAATTCGACATCCATTTGATCTTCCAAATATATCTTGAAAACTTTCAAAATTAGTTTAATGTCTTGACCGGGGCATAATTTGACTTAGATTAGACCGATTTTGCTTTAGGGTACCATGGTAATCCCTTTACTTTGACCCGTTGCCATGTCTTTGAAAGACTAGATAGGTTTGTTTCTAATATTACTTTGATTTATAATTACTATCTTCATGAGATTCATCATCTTGCTTTAACTGCTTTTGACCATACTCCTGTCTTGTTAAAGGTTTAGGATATATATGGTAAGAAAACTTATCAATTTTGTTTTTATAATATGTGGATTCTTCACCTTAATTATAATATGAGTTTTAAAGATGATTGGAAGGTCCGAGCATTTGTTGTTGGTCATGATAATGCTAGTATTAAACTTTGGTTGCTTTAGAAGAATTTTGCCAAGTTTTTCGAAATCTGGAACTGGGAAGTCTTTGGAAATCATAGTAAAGTTATGGCTGACGTTGAGAAAAGAGTTAAAGATTTAGAGTTAGAGTAGTCTCATAATGCTATTAATTTTGATACTTTACTTCGAGGACAACAAGATCTTAATGATGCGATCAACATGGAAAAATCTTTCTATGTTAAAAAAGTTGCTAGATCTAATTTATTGGAAGGTGATAGGAACTATGCATGTTATCATGCTTGTATTAATAGGCAAAAGAAGTTTAATATGATTAATAGTATTAAGTGCAATGATGGTAACTCTTATTGTAATCCAACTGCTATTGCTAATGATGGGATTAATATTTTCTCATAGTTTTTTCATAATGATGGTAGCTCTCTTGCTAAGATTAATGCTGATCTTTATAACATGTCTTTTAGTTTTACAAAATTAAATATTACTTATGTGTCTTCTGAGGATGAAATCAAAATAATTATTGATAATATAGAGGATGGTAAAGCTGCTGGTCTTGATGGCTTCACTATGAAAATTTATAAAAAAAAGTTGGGATATTATCCATATTGATCTTGTTGAGGCCATTCAGGATTTCTTTTGAGGTAAAGATTTACCAAGTTATTTTAAATCCTTGAATATTATTTTGATTCCTAAAGAGAATGGTGCTACTTCTTGGGATGCTTTTAGGCCCATAAGCATTAACACTGTGACATGTAAAATTATTTCTAAGATTATTGTTAAGAGAATTCAGCCTCTCTTGAATAACATTATTTGTTTAAACTAATATGCTTTTATTAAGGAAAAAAATAATGGTGATAATGCTCTTGTTGTGCAAGAAATCATTTTGGATATTGACAAAAGTAAAAGATGTGGTAATGTTATTTTTAAGATTGATATCTAAAAAGCCTTTGATTCCAATAGGTGGGAATTTCTGGCTGATTTTTTTAAGGCTATTGGCTTTAATAAGGATTTTCTAAGTATTATTAATAAGACTTAAGTAATAATTACAATTTTGTTGTTATTAATACTAATTCTAGTGGTTACTTCATGATTATTAATGGTCTTAAGCAAGGAGACCCCCCTTTCTCCTTATCGTTTTATCATTGCTTTTGATTATTTATCTAAATCTATTAACAATCTTTTTGAGAAGTATCCTAGTTTAAACTATGTTCATAAAGGGGGCATTAGCATTTCCCATTTATGTTTTGTGGATGATCTTATTCTTTTTATCGATGCAAATAAGAGATCTATTAACTAGATTTGGAAGGTGCTCTATCATATGCAACAAGCCTCTAGTTTAGACTTTAATTTATCCAAATGATAATTTTATTGTTCCAAGTATACTTCAGCTACTAAGAAAAATTGTATTGTTGATTTTACTACTTGCGATAAGGCTAACTTGAACTTTATATATTTGGGATTTACTCTGGACAAGAAGGTCAAAAGGAATTATCTTTTCTCTGATTTATTTGATAAAATCAAAATGAAGATTCTCTCTTGGGAGAATAAATTCTTACCTTTTGGTGGTCGTATTACTTTATTGAAGAGTATTCTTAACTCACTTCCTCTTTATGCTATGCAAGTGATGTGTATTGCTCTTGGTTTCATTAAAAGGCATGAAAATATGTTTAATAGGTTTCTTTGGGATGGTTGTGGCAAGAAAAATATTCATTGGAAGAGATGGGATAAACTCTGTATGCCGATAAATAAGGGTGGCTTGGGTTTTCAAAGCCTTGTTGATTCTATTAAAATAAACTATATTGAGATTTGGCTGCAGTTTTGTATGGATAATTCTTTTTGGGCTTCTCAGTTACGTGCTAAGTATTGTTCTAATTCTCATCCTCTATCTACATCTACCTCTAAATCTGATTCTTTTATATGGAGAGGGATGCTTAAAGTATGTCAACAAGTGGAAGATATTTTTTTTGGGTTATAAGCAAGGGTGATGTGGCTTGTTGGTATGAGGACTGGCTTTGAAATGGCTCTCTTGGGAATTTTTATGGGGTCCTCAAGTTAATAATATCAATGTAAAGGATTTTTCCTAATTTGTTTCAAATGGTGCATTTTAATGATGTTGTTTTTATCTCTGAAATTCCTATTATGCCAGATAAGAGGGATATTCTTGAGCTTAAAGGCAGGTTCGATGATTCTATTTCTAAAACTTTTGCTAACTTGTTTCAGTCTTTTCAGGGTGTTGATCTTAGTTGGAATTGGAATAAATGGGTGAAACCTTCCATTTCCTTCTTCATTTGGAGGGTTTTTTCATGAGATCATCCTTTCTGATAATCTTCTTAAGCTTAAGGGGTTACGGTTAGCTTCTAAATGTGTCATTTGTAATAATAACATGGATTCTCATAATCACATTATTTCCTCTTGCAATTTTGTTATTGAGATATGGAAGAAGGTTTATAATATTTTTTGCAGAGACAGGATTTTTTGTGGTTAAAATAACATTCAAGATATTTTTTATGACTGGAAGGGTAAGGTTCATGCTTTCGTATCCAACCTTCCTTCTGTTATGCTTTGACTCATTTGGGTTTCAAGGAACAATATGAGGCACATTGAAGAGTTAGCTAATGTGGGGATCACTTTTACTATGATATGCAATTATCTTTTCAAGAGCTTATCTATCAATGGGCTGAAGGATAAACTCAATGGTCACATGTAAGATGTAGTTGTTAATCTTTCTATTACTGTCAATAATAATCAATATTACAACAACAAGGTTGTTTGAAGTAAGCTTGTTGTTCCTTTTCTTAAGCTTAATGTTCATGTTAGTTGGAAGCATGCTTGTGCAGGAATTGGTGGTGTTTGCAGGGATTGGTGGGGTACGGTCCTTTATTAGTTTTGCTACTACGACCTTTCTTTTTTCTCTGCTTGTAGATGAAGCTGATGCTGTTGTTTTTGATCTATTGCTTGCCAAGAAGGTGGGTTGGAATCATATTATTATTTAAGTATACTCTCTTAATCTTTGGAGGATTTGTAGGTATAATGTTGATTATCATTGGAGTATTCATATACAAGTAAAAAGGATTAATTGTCATTCCATAAGCTTTCATGTTCTTTGGTCTCATAGCAAAAGGGATGGGAATAGAGTTGCTAATTGGGTTGCTCAGATGTGTACTCTTCTTAATGCTACTAATATTTCCAAGGTTTGACCTGCTGATCTTTTTCGTTTAGTCTTATTAGACAGGTTGTGTTATGTTTTGTGGTTTTGGGTGTTGTGTTTCCTTTTGTTTGGAAAGAGGACCCCTTTTCTTTTATTGTGTGGGTTGCTGGGTGGGTGTGTGGGACCTCTTTCCTGGTTTTGTAATTCTTTGTTTATTGAATAAATTGGAGAGTCGAATAATGCTCTTTTATTATATAACACACACACACACACACACATGTATATATATTTCGCTTGATTTAATTATTCACGACTTGATTTGATCTTTTAATATTATAAGACAAATATCGCCTACCCATAATAATTTAAATTATTTCTCACTTTATTTTATAATTATCATGAATTATATCAATTTGATGACGTTTCTGATGAATTATTAAAAATTTTCAAAATCCACTTAATATTTTGAGAATATTTTTAGCTTAGTTTGTAATGTTTAGCATTTTATTCTTCTTATATTGACTAGTTTGATTATTTACTAAAATATTTACAACCAATCTTTATTTTCTTTGATTATTCATTTAATTTAAACATGAGCATTTAACTTTGACTTTACCATTTACACAACATTTGACTCGATTTTTTAGTTTTCAAAACATTCTAAATCTCAAATTTTAATTTTTAAACATCAAATTTTAATTCTAATGCATTTTAAGCAATTTTTTATTATTCTTGACTTAATTCCTTTTCATTACTTCCTTTCCAAACTTAACCATTCCTTCTTGGGCAAGTTCAATGCCAACTAAGTTATATACTTATGACTATTTCATTTTGTTGTTTAGCCATATCATTTGGTTAAATACCTTTTTATTTTGAATATGCACTTATACCCAACTCATTCATTTGATTCCATCTCAACTATTTCTATTAGAACTTACCATTGTACCCTAAATGTTTGCAACTCTTTCTAAATGTGTAAGTTCCTTTTCTTTAGGGTGTTTGTACCACACATTCAAATGTAGAAACCTCTAACCTTAATATTTAAGGAAATATATGATGTTTAGTCAGTAATATTTACAAACTTAACTTAAGATGAAAATAATTAAGGAATGGTGTGTGATGGTACGATGGACATTTAATGCTGAATTTAAAGATAAATGAAATTGAATGTCTTTATTCTGTGTAGCCCCCGAAGGGTGAGGGACTTCAAATCTCACACTTAGAAGAGGACCACAGAAATAATTAATGGCTTTCCCTGTCCATACTTTTATGATAACAATGGCGTGAAAGAGACCGATTAACGAGCAAAGCATATTACATGCATCAACATCAGTCTATTTATTCGTGCTGGTTTGGTTTGGCATATCGCTTAGATTGTATATAGGTCAAATGTGTGAAGTTTGAACCTTTTAAAAGTTTGGGAAATTTACTAACATACCACACGATTCTTATGTATTTGCATATCTAACACTAAAATCTTTTTTTTTATGCTTATACTCTCCAATCTTTCATATCACTATATATATAGATGTATATATATGTATATATATATATATATATATATGTATGTATGTATGTATCTATATGTATGTATGTATCTATATGTATGTATGTATGTATTAAAAAGAATCGGTATTTGACAGACATCTAAATACTGATTCTATATGCGCTAGACCCTATGGTGAGAAGCTCACGTCATGTGCTATTTTTCGAGGACCACCACGACATGGGGATTAAAACCCTTGAGCTGATGGGACTTATAGTAACCCCGCCAACCAACAGGTCAACCCTGCCAACCAACAGACCAAGACATGCACACNAATTGCGAATAATTCACCGTAGAACATAATTTATAGTTTATTTTAATGAAAAATTGTTGTCTCAAGTATAAATGCATAATTTGTTAAGTATATTATTTGAGATTTACTCATTTTATTACAGCCATGAAGATGAAGATGATTTTCAATGAACTAGATTGGAGATTGGTCCTTTGAAGAAGAGACAAGTATTCGGATCATAAAGACTCAGTAAAAGAGTCAATACTCTTAGATATAGTTTAGTGTATGAGTCATCAGAAGTTAGATTTCAATATAAATAAATTGAGTTAGACTAAAAAGCAGTAAATAGTTTTAGTTAGATTAAGAGTATATTAAGTTTCAACATCAGTGATCTATTAAAAATTGATGTTTTGGTGTCAGATGTGTAAATGCATGGGAATTGAGTGGTATTTATGTAATTATAAAGTTAAACAAATGTGAAATAGTAAAAATTAGCTAATAAAGCTTCAGAAAAGAAAAAGTAGTTTTTAAGTTCCTAANATATATATATATATATATATATATATATATATATTAAAAAGAATCGGTATTAGACAGACATCTAAATATTGATTCTTTATGCGCTAGGCCCTATGGTGAGAATCTCACGTCATGTGCTATTTTTCAAGGACCACCGTGACACGGGGATTAAAACCCTTGAGCTGATGGAACTTATAGTAACCCCGCCAACCAACAGGCCAAGATATGCACACATATCATAAAGAATTAGATATTCAACACATAAAAAATCAGCAGCTTGTACGTAAATCTTCCTTAAAGGTTTATATAAATATTCTTTATTAATATATTTACATAAAATTGCGAATAATTCACCGTAGAACATAATTTATAGTTTATTTTAATGAAAAATTGTTGTCTCAAGTATAAAGGCATAATTTGTTAAGTATTTTATTTGAGATTTACTCATTTTATTACAGCCATGAAGATGAAGATGATTTTCAATGAGCTAGATTGGAGATTGGTCCTTTGAAGAAGAGACAAGTATTCGGATCATAAAGACTCAGCAAAAGAGTCGACACTCTTAGATATAGTTTAGTGTATGAGTCATCAGAAGTTAGATTTCAATATAAATAAATTGAGTTAGACTAAAAAGCAGTAAATAGTTTTAGTTAGATTAAGAGTATATTAAGTTTCAACATTAGTGATCAATTAAAAATTGATGTTTTGGTGCCAGATGTGTAAATGCATGGGAATTGAGTGGTATTTATGTAATTATAAAGTTAAACAAATGGGAAATAGTAAAAATTAGCTAATAAAGCTTCAGAAAAAAAAAAAGTAGTTTTTAAGTTCCTGCCATTGTAAGTGGTGCAATTTTTAGAACTGAATATTGATTTAATAACTGCTATTATGTAGTTAATTAAGCACTTTTTTAATAACTGTTGATGACAGTAGTTAGACAGGAAAACTGAAATTAATTAATTAGGTTTTGAGGTCCCTAAGTCTATGTATTATAAAAGCATACACCATCAGTTGGAAAGTAAAAAAAAAAAAATACTTATATGCATTCTAAATATGTTGTGGTGTACATATAGAAATAGAACGATTGACGATGAAGCCAAAAATAGAACGAGAAAATTTACAGCAGCAAACAGTAACACAACATAACACACATATTTACGTGTTTTGACAAATTGCCTACGTTCACGGAGTTGTAGAGGATTTTACTACTTAAGGAATCTACATCAGTCGATTGTCTCAACTTACAAGTGGGATCTCTCACTTCCTCACTTTCTCTTCTTCTCTCTCTACACCGAGATACACTGAAGAAGATAAACTTACAGATGAAATAAACCCAATTTCTTTTCTGCCACTAGCCACCAAGAAGAAGCCAATGGAGAACAATCTTCTTCTTCTATTTTTGGTAATCATTTTTTTGTTGTTTAACAAAAGTTAGCGTAAATCATGCTTAAAAGCGGCTACCAAATAGCCCCAAACAGTTAAATTTCTTTATGATTTTCTTTTACAGGCCAACATTCTGCACAACAGAACATTGAGGATTTTACCACCATTTTATAAATTTTTCCTTTAAGTCCATGCAGTGTTTTCTATGACATAATAGGCTGGATGCATTCCTCCGCTTCAACCAATCAACATGAAATCTAATGATCGCATCCCCATCTATATCACCATCATTTTGAACAGGAAACCCAAGATATCTAAAATGTTCACACCTTTTAATGATTTGATCACCCGTAGTTACAACTCTACCACTAGAGCTATTACTACAAAAATGAAATTTCTTGTACTCAGTTATAGATTTACTCAAACCTTTTGACTCCAATGTGGCCTTCATAAATTAAGTGAGTGTTTTGTATGATCTTTTTAGTGATTTAATTTAGATTTAACTAAAATCCAGCCAAACACCAAAAATAAGTTAGACAAATCAGTCGTTAAGTTAAACCCAATTTTAATTGAGACTGAATTTAATAAATCAAATTATTAGTTGGATTTAACGAATTTAGAGGTGGAAAAAAATATTCAAATAGATTTATGTCAAAATTATTTAAAATAAATTTAACCTTAATTGAACCAAACACCGCAAATAGATTATGCCAAACACATTAAGTTATCCCACAAGCTTCAACTTCTCTGAATTCCATAAATCCTGCTTTCTACGAGATTCGTTAAATGACATATTTAAAACAAAATAGAGAAAAAAAACGAGATTTAAGATCCTGTAGGGTTTCTAGAGTCAAATTTTATTGTTTGGCAGGATTTAGCTTAAATTCTACATAAATCCCGTACCAAACAACCCCTTAATTAAGCTCTTTCTCTAGTCTCATCCAGGAGAAGGATATCAACGACAAAAGTTTTATACCAAGGTGCATCCTCATGTAAATGTCCAATAAGAGCATTGACAACTAAAGCAAAAGGATGGTTGGCCATACTTGCGAGTATCAGAGCAGTTGAGTCACTGGAGCTGGAGCATCAGAGCTAGGGTCGTCATAGTTATGGTCACTAGGGCGTTGGAATCATCGGAAGAGGGGGAGGAGAGGATTTGGGCACGAGGAAGAAATCGATACTGTGAGGGAGAGGATTAGGGCTTGACCAGGGGCTTTGGGATTTCGGTGGTATGAAGGATTATTTCCGACAGCGTACAAACATTTTAAAATTCGTCGATTATTAACATTAATATTGATGACATTTGTCGTCACTTATTAAAAACCTCGTCAGTTAGCACCATACCAAATGACGAGTTCGTAAATAAACAACGACATAAGACCGTTGATTTTTATTTGCTTATAACTGACAGTATAATGTGTCGGTAATAATTGTTGATAAGCGACTGTATGTCATGTTTTTATGTCTTTTGAAATAGCTCATCACATAAACCATTGCAGAATCATCAGAAAATAAGACATTTTACCAACGTAAGTTTAGATTGTCGGTTTCATCGTTGATTTTAGCATTTAATTTCCCATATTGTCATTGAGCACGCGAGAATTGAATTGATGACATACGATTGACGTTTTCTAATGACTCTGCACGTACACCATATAAGTTTCGATTATTTTGGTTGATTTTATTGTAAAAATGAATATAAGTATTGAAACTATATATTTCATGTTTGATTATTTATGTGTACACATTTATTGATAAGATAAACATCATTAGATAGACAAATAATAAACATTGGATTTATTGATTTAGTAATATGTACAAGAAATATAACCATTGTGACACATGGAACCTAATACTCAATTTTAGAGAAATTATTAATATGAATCATTAATCTATCTCTTAATATGTAGGACTAAAATTTTGACCTAGTGGGAGAATATTAAGTTCTTGTAATTATAATAATCAAAATTTTACTCTGCAATTATGATTTAATAACCAAGATTATGCAATTAATTAAGCAATCTTTTTAATAAGCCGTTGATGACATGAGTTATACAGGAAAATTGAAACTGGTTAAATTGATTTTGAGGTCTCTAATGCTACTCTCTTTACTAAGAAAACATATACCATCATTTGGGGAGTAAAATAGTTTTAGAAGCATGCCTCAAAACTGTGGACAAATTAACCGAACTGTAGATAAATTTTTGGTTTTCCTAAAATTTATATATATATTTATCTTTCCATTTTATTTGGCAGTAATTTACTAAAATCCAGTTAAAATGAGTCTAGTGTTATTGATAAAAATGACAAAATTACTGTGATTACAATCACTAGCCAAATTGGATGCAATATGAAAACCAAACAATAATTTGAATCTCTATTAAAAGGAAAAATATTACATCAGCACTCCTAATGTAGAGCTACATTCGGATTGGAATATCTAGTGCTATGAGAATATTCTATGTGTTATTTGTAAAAATGATGTGTTATTCGAGTATTATATGATGTTATTCGATTATTTTGCGGTGTTATTTGAATATTTCATCGCGTTACTTGATTTGGAGGTGAAGTGTTATTGAAATATTTTCCTGCATTGCTTGATTTGGGGCTGTATTATTCAAATAACATAGTGAAAATTGAAATAACATGAGAAATATGTCGAATAACACAGTCTCAAATCAAGTAACGTAGGAAATATTCCAATAACACCGCAAAATAATCGAATGACACCTTATTTTTTACAAATAACGCAGATAGAATATTCTTGAAACACAGCGGAATATTCCAATCCAAACGTAGCTCTACGAGAATATTTCATCTGTGTTATTTATAAGAAAATGATGTGTTATTCGAGTATTATATTGTGTTATTCGATTATTTTGTGGCGTTATTGGAATATTTCATCGTGTTACTGGATTTGGGGCTAAAGTGTTTTTAGAATATTCCCCCGCATTACTTGATTTGGGACTGTATCATTCCAGTAATATAGTGGAAATTGAAATAACACGAGGAATATGTCGAATAACACAGCCCCAAATCAAATAACACAGGGAAATATTCCAATAACACCACAAAATAATCGAATAACACCTTATTTTTTTACAAATAACATAGATATAATATTCACGTAACACGGCGGAATATTCCAATCCAAACGTAGTTCTACGTTAGAAGTCCAGACGTAGTATTTTTCCCTATTAAAAATAGCTGCAATTACAACTACTTCTAATTTTTGATACGATGCAATAGTTTAAATTTCCCCAAAAAATTAGTCCTTNTAGTTAGACAGGAAAACTGAAATTAATTAATTAGGTTTTGAGGTCCCTAAGTCTATGTATTATAAAAGCATAAACCATCAGTTGGAAAGTAAAAAAAAATACTCTTATGCATTCTAAATATGTTGTGGTGTACATATAGAAATAGAACGATTGACGATGAAGCCAAAAATAGAACGAGAAAATTTACAGCAGCAAACAGTAACACAACATAACACACATATTTACGTGGTTCGACAAATTGCCTACGTCCACGGAGTTGTAGAGGATTTTATGATTTGAAGAATTTACACCAGTCGATTGTCTCGACCTACAAGTGGGATCTCTCACTTCCTCACTCTCTCTTCTTCTCTCTTTACACCGAGATACACCGAAGAATATAAACTTACAATAGAAATAAGCCTAATTTCTGTTCTGCCACAAGCCACCAACAAGAAGCCAAGGGAGAGCAATCTTCTTCTTCTTCTTTCTTATTTCTTCTGCCACAAGGAACTACTGCTTACACTTCTCTTCCTTTATTCCGAGGAAGCTCGAAGAAGAACACAAAAAGGTCGTGTTTAATCTGAAGGAAAGTCGCACGATACCTTTTATCATGAGAGGAGGCAGGGTTGGCGACATTTCACGAAACGATAGTGAGGAGAGAGTGGTTTCATGAACAGCAGGGAGGTGCGATGATCGGGCGAAGCAAAGCTTCGCTTCGTGAAACAAGGGAGGCTGGGAGCGGAAGCATAACATGTATTTTCATTTTTTTTTTGTTCTCTGAACCGAGTTTCACACAACAAAATGAACATGAAACATGATTAAACTAATGCCCAGAGGTATGCCATTTACATATCTAATTCTGCATTTTGGCTATTCAATCAATTCTAAGTTTGAGACAATTTTTTAGAATCAAATTGACTTTCTTTTATTTAGAGGATTAGTTTTGTGTCATTTGATATTAGAGAAAGGCTGAATAGCACATCTATCTTTATTTCGATACGATCATGATGATAATGATTTTGATACAATCTTTATTTTAGCATTTTAATCACCAATAGCAATTAAAATAAAATAGGAATGAAAACTAAATCAATTTTTCTATAAAATTGGTATATTTATCTAATTTACAAAAAAAATAAAGAATATAACAAGATTTATAGTGGTTACTTGCATTTTTATTTCTATAAAATCAAGACAAAGTGGAAATGAAAGTTTCAATTATTTTTTTTTTTATTTTATAGCCATACAATCAACAAATATATCTTGTATTAAATGTGATATTTCTAAATTGAGAGGTGATAATTACAAAGTATGGAAATAGAGAATTCTTCTTGATTCAAGGTGAGTGGAGATGTATTATACTATTAGGAAAGATGAATAGCTTATAGTTATGTACTAGCACTATTGATAACATTACATTTTATGAATATTGGGATTGATCTGATCGCTTCAGCTTGATATTCATAAAGAGAAAAAGATTTTTTAATATATATGGTTCAATTAATCAATATAACAATGTTGGATAGCTACTAACATAACTGAAAAATTATTTAAAACTTCATATAAGCTCTTGTTAGTACCCTAATTATGAAGTTCTCATCCCTAAAGTTAATTGGGAAAAAAAAAGAATAGGCGAGAGCACATTATGCAAATGCAGGACATTACAACTAAATTGAAGACATTTGAGATTGATATGCCTGATTATATTTGGTATACTATATTTTAAACACCTTTTCATACTAATATGGCTACCTCAAAATATTTTATAACATACATAAAGATAAATGGTAAATTCATGAATCTTTTAACAAGTGTATTTAAGAGACAGGAAAGATGGTCATGAAAATGAATGAATGTGCAATGTTTGCTACATACATAAATGATTAGAGCCAAATCAAGCATAAAGGGAAAAGGAAAGTGCCACAAAAAATTGAAATTTAAAATAATCTAAGTGTTCCTTCTATAAGGAGAAGGGACACATGATAAAAGATTGTATCAAGTTCAAAAACTTGCTTGATAAAAAAGGTAAATAATCTCAATTGTTTCTTATTAATCTAGAATAGGTAATATTATTTACTTTATATATTGATTATGTCTCTATAATTCACATTTGTAATACCTTGTAGGATATGCTAAATCTAAGAAAGCCACTAGAAAGAAGAAGGGACCTTTTATGAACCTAATGTTGTTTGAAACTTAATTTTTGTTTCAAGACTTCAACCTTTGGCTTATTCCCTTGGTTTTTTTTTATTATGAAAATAAATTTGATGGGAATGGTACTTTTTCTTATAGTCTTTTCTATACTAATTTACAAAATTTTTCTGCTTATGATGTGATGAATGTTCAAGTTGACATTCAAAAAGATATGATCAATCGAAATCCTCTATGTTATAATAATAGATTATGAAAGATCATCATAGATAAAATTAAAAGATTAGTGAATAAAAGAGTGATTTGTATTTTTATTTTAATTAATTTTGTTATTTTTATAAGTTGCATAAAGGATAATTAGCAAACTAACATGTTAAAAAAATGTGCAAAGAAGAGTACAAAAGTATTAAAAATCGTACATATAGATATGTATTTTTATGATCCAAAATATTTTATCACATTCAATGATGATTGCTCACAATACAAATATACAAATTTTCTTCATAAAATAGATGAAGCTTTGTGTACTTTAAAGTTTTCATGATAGAAGTAGAGAAATAATATAAAAAATAGATTACATAATAGATATAGGTGATGGGCATTATGAAAGATATCCTAAAGATGGATAAGTGGTTGATCCATTAGCAAAGTTGCTTCAAGATTATTTTATTGTTGCACAATATAATTTACTTAGCTCACTTGATTAGAATAGTGAAGAAACCAAACACTAATTGACTTGGTAAGAAGCATAACATGTACTTCTAAATTGCTTAAACTTCTTATGAACTAAGACTATCAAAATGTAAGTGTATATATTAAAGTTATTTCCAACCAAGGCTATTTCAAAGACACTTTTTTAACTATAGAAAAGGTTGGAAACCTATTTTGTGATCTATACACATATGTGGATGTTCGTATGAAATAAAAATTTATAACCCACAAAAGAAGAAGTTAGATCTAAGAATAAATAATGGGTAATTTATTCCATATGCTGAAAAGTCACATGATTGCAAATTTTAATATCCATTAATAATATTAGGATTATGGAATCAAAAAATACAAAATTCTTGAGATAGTGATCTTAATTTCTAAAAAGAATTATATGGATGCTCAACCTCTCGCTTCAAGTAACCGGTTGCTTGTTATTCATAATACTCCTAAATTTTAAATGAGTCTTAGATGTTTAAGTGTTTAGATTCCACAAACTATTAATAATGAGCTATTAGATACAATATTCATGAGATATCAATGTAGTTGGTCAACCAATTCCTCAAGAGATGGTTGTCACAGATCTACTTATAAAAGATCAGTAATTCCTAGTGATTATATTATGTAGAATGAGACAATAAAATTGAAGTTGAAATGATTTTAAAATATTTTCACAAACCATGAATCATAAAGAATTTGATTTATGATTTGATGTCATGAAAGATGAAATGAACTTTATGATTCTAAATAGAGTAGGATATTTTATTGAGTTGCCTACTTATACAAGACTCATAATTTATAATTTGGTCTATATGATAATAAGAGACTCGTTAGGTAATATGATAATAAGAGACTCTTTAGTCAATTATGATCATACATTGCCCATTTACCCTTTAATTTAGCCTAAATATTAATTAGAGCTCAAATTCCATAATTACCATTTTGCCCTTTATTGCTTTATCACTTCATAATTCTTTAAATTCAACTCAAATGATCTTGAAATTTTTATGCTACCCCACTCATCGGTCAATTAAAGTACCAGAGGGGAAAAATGTGATCTTTCTAATTTTTATTTATTTAATAAAATTATTTTGACTCTGAAAATAAGATTTTCAATGTTAATTTATTTTGTTAATCAATGTAAAGTTTTTGTTCATGAGAAAATTATTGGAGGTCGACCTAGGTCAGAGGACAACTTGGACAAAATTCCATAATTTTTAATATTATATCTTAATTATTAAAATTATCTATTGATTTTTTGTGTTAATAAAAATAGAAAATATAATTTAATTTCAAAAATCACTTTTTTATATATTTTTGTAAATCTATCTAAGTTTGGAGAACTCAAAGGAATAAACTTTTTATTTTTGTGGCTTTTATTTTATTTATTACAATTATTTTAAGGGAAAATTAAGAAAAATACATTTTTTGCATTTAAAAAACATAACTAAATTAGAAAAATTAGGAAAAATATTTTAAAGTGTCTCAAGTGATCAGGGAACAATCCAAAAAAAAATTTGGGCATTTTCATATTTTTGAAATTTTTAATTATTTTAAATTTAAAAGGTAGCTCAAAGATGAACTATTTATTTTAAAATGATTTTTATTTTTCCTAAGTGCCTTTGATTACTAGGAACTCAGAAAATCACTTTTAATAGTTTTTTTATTCATAGTTAATTTATTATAAATACTTTAATGAAAAAATACCATTTAATTTGAAAAATCAACTATAGTATTAAATATAGCTCAAATGGATCTCAAATTTTTACAGAATATTCTAATGATTGATATTTACAGTGTGGAATCAATTTTTGCAGTATTTGAATATTATTTTATTTCTTTAATTTTTTATAAATTTCACACACTTAATTAGCTAAAAAATTATGCACAATCATTAAAAAACATTTTATATTTTTTTTCCTGGAGTCTTTTGACTACAGTAAACTTACCAAAATAAGTCTCATATTTTTTTATTAATATTTTAATTTATATAATTATTTTAAGCATAAATAGGCAACTAGACTTGAAAATTAGGTTTTCAAAGCTATAAATGTTCTTTGACCTTGGAAAAGTCAGAGAACATCCCTATTAACATGAGGAATCTACTCCTAAAGTTTCAATCCATGGTGACTAGCATTTACTTGATTTGAATTAAAATAGTCTAGAGGGTATTTAATTAATTAAAATTCAGAGACATGTTAAATATTTTTTATTTTTATTCCAAATTATTCTCCTTTATTTAGTGAGCAAGAGTATATATTTTTTTTTATAATTTTTCTACATCAAGTTATTAATTTTCTAAGTTCTGGAATTGAAACAAATCAATAATGAATTAATTTTCTACTTAACACAATCAGCGCCAGCGCAACATACGACAGCTCCGAGCTGCTACACATCAATTCACCATTTGATGCCACCATCTGAGTCAACTGCAATGTGACTCCACGTTATTGCTCCAGTCTTCTGTTTGGTGCAATCCTGACCCTCCATCTGATACACGCATGATCCAACGACCCAGAGCCTTCGTCCCCAATTAGTTCAACCTATAGATCGTCCATGCTAAAACACTAAGATCTCTCTCTACACTTAACTAAATCGAGTGGGGTTTGTTTTTACGCCTTCATCTAGTCCAGACGAACACATCTCTATGGATAATCATGCATGAAATTAAACTTCTCTTCACAAAAGCCCAAACTGAGCTCGTTCGGGGGAGAATCAGCTATACCTTGGTCGAAGAGGTTTGGCCTCAATTGGATGCTTGCGGAATCTTTAGTGGAGACTAATGAACCTCCTGCAAGTGTTGGTTTGAGCTCCCCTTGAACTTGGTTCAGAACTTGATCGGAGGGTGGTTCACGCTTGGTCTTGGAGTAGGCTAGGGTGCTCTAGAGTTGGTGCTTTCTGTGGGGATCTCTTTTGTTTGGTGTGGGGATGGTGAGGAGCAAGTCAATTGGGAGTACCAGTGAGTGTGGTGAAGTTTTGTAAGATGGTCGGGAAATACCATGGAATTCAGTGAGGGAAGTTGGACTCAAGAAGTGGGGGAGATGACTGAAAAATGGTCAGAATGGACTCATGAAGATTGCAAGAGGATCTGGGAACGAATTGGCAGACTTTCACCTAGGTTTTATGCACTCTCTTATCTTTCCTGTGAGGGGTGGAGCTTAAATAGATATAGCCATAGAGGCTACCCGGGTTGGTTAATGGGTTGAATCAGCTGCTGATGTGGATGGTTAAACAAGGCAAGTGGCTAATTTGGTTGACCCAGCTTGGATGGGTGGAAATGGGTTTAGTTTAAGGCATGGCTCCCTCATTTTTAGGTTCTCTGGTGAGTAGGCTGGCTGACCATGGCAGAGCTGGTGGCTAGTTGGGTCATGGAGGATAAAGGAACTCTTAATGGTGATTAGTTGGATGGTTTGATGGCTAGTTGCAAAGATATCCTTAGTTTAGCCATATATGCGATGAAATTCCCTAATTAAAGGGACCCTTGGTCCATGGCTCATGTAGGTTTGACTTGGTGAATCTAGCTTCATTCTTAGGGCTCAAGTGGCTGTTGTGGTGGCTGAGGTTGGGCTAGGCCAAGTAGTTTGGGGTGAACTTTGGGTTTAGCTTCAAAATCATGTCATGGATTTAAATTTGAGTTTATGTTTGGGTAGGCTTTGAGTTTGGCTCAATTGATTGATCAATTTGGCTTAAATGATTGTCATGAGGAGTTTTGAAAAGAAATTGGGTGATTTTGAATTGATTGGGAGGTTCCAATTAATGGAATTTGGCCCATGGTCAATTTTGAGGCATTTGGGCAAAACTTGGGTTTGGATTGGGCTAAGGTTTGGGTTTGATTCAATTAATGACTAAAATTGGTTCAAGGGATTGTGAAGTAGATTTTTGGATATCAATTGGATTGAAATTAGGGAGTTATGAAATTCAATTTGGTGATATTTGGATTTTAGGGCAAAAATTGGGTATTTTGACTTAGGTGGGATTTAGGTGTGGTTTGAGCTTAGGTTAAGTCCAATTGAGGGCCCAAATTGATCAAGGGTAATGTTATTATGAGTTTGGAACTTAAAGTTGGGGAAATTGATTTGGTTATGGGGTCCAATTTGGGAATTTTAAGTGGGCTTGAATTTAGCTTTAAATTGGGTTCAATTGGGCTTTAATTTGGTTTCAATTGGGATTGGGCATGATAAATTTTGATTTGGAATTGAAATTGGGAAAGATTGAAGTCAAATTGGTGGAAATTAGGGGCATTTAGGGTAATTGGGCTTTAAAGGGCAGAATTGGGATTTGGGTCAAAATTGGTCAAATTGGACTTCATAAGCTGTCAATATTGTGTTTGAAATGATTTTCGGAGGTTTTGAGAAAATTTCGGCAATGAGGGGGTATTTTAGGGATTTTGAAAATTTTAGAATGTTTTGGGCAATTTGGGTGGTTTAAAAGAGTTTGAGTTGATTTTCCAGAAAATTGGGTAATTTGGGCAATTTTTAAAATTTTAAGGTTTCAAGGGCAATTTGATAGTTTTCATAAAGTTTGGGGGCAAAATGCTAAATTTGATATTTGGGTAGGATGTGATCAATTGAGGATGCTAATAATAAAATTACCTCTTTTTTGAGCCATGAGAGCAAGGAACCTCCCGTTATGGATCCTCCATTTGCTGGTCTTAGCCAAATCCTATCCTAGGGCTGATGGTTTAGGGACCATCCACATGAGTTTCCAAAAGACTAAGAGGTCAAGTTAAGAATGCTTGGTTTAGGGTTGAGGTTGTGAGTGCAGGTGAGGGATATCAATTGTTTGTGTGTAAGATTGGTCAAGGCCACACCAACCAGGCTAACCCTAATGTCATACAGTCCCATGAAGACTCTTCTTGAGCTCCCCCATATTGGTTCAACCTAATAAGTGCTAGATGTTAGAACCAACATGTGCAACTTCAAGATGATCTAAGAAGAGTTTTAGAATTTTTAATGGTCTAGGAATAGTCAACAAGAAGTCATATGGCTGGATCATAGGCTTCTAAGGAAGAGACTAGACATCAACCAAAAATGAGGTCAAAAATAACAAATATTTAGTGTGCAAACATAAGAAATTCATTTATGAATTGAAAAAAACATATCGTCAGTGATATTCAAAATTTCATGATAAGATCTCTTCACTTCGATTTATAGGGAATGACATAGATTAATGTATAAAACAGAAAGTTAAGAGTAAGTTTTTTTAATCCTATACATAGAGGATATTCACTTGCAAGTAATG
The DNA here is from genome assembly GCA_002079205.1 of Phalaenopsis hybrid cultivar. Taxonomy (NCBI): domain Eukaryota; kingdom Viridiplantae; phylum Streptophyta; class Magnoliopsida; order Asparagales; family Orchidaceae; genus Phalaenopsis; species Phalaenopsis hybrid cultivar. The sequence goes on along the minus strand of JXCR01088210.1, from coordinate 40,616 downwards.
ATAAAAGTTTATGACATGGGGCGAAATAATTTCCCTATTAAACTTTTGGTATGATAGATATATGTCATTGGCAAAAAACGAATAAAGACAAATTTTAAGTCATTTTAAGTATATACTCGGAGATTTATATCAATAAAACTTTAGAGAGATTCAAAAGAAAATATTGTTCACCATGTATCATTTCTATTGTAAATAATGCCAATTTTAATTTTCTTCATTAAAAATAATATTTTGAAAGGGAGGAAATGAAAAAAAAAAGTCATATGATTCAGCTATTGGTAGTTTATTATATACTTGAGTTTGCATAAGACTCAACATAACATTTATATTTAGAATGTTAGGAATATATCAAAGTAATTCTGACATGTATCACTACGGAGCTGTTATAAAAATGAGGTATCTTTAAGGTACTTAAGATTACATGTTTATAAATAAAGAGGCTGACAGTTTGGAGGTGTCTTGCTACTCTAATTCCAACTTTGTTGGTTTTGTTGATTCTTCAAAATTAATATTTAGATAGATGGATAGATAGAGATATATATATATATATATATATATA
>JXCR01088210.1:0-40024 GCA_002079205.1 Phalaenopsis hybrid cultivar | reverse complement strand
TATATATATATATATATATATATATATATATATATATATATATATATATATATATATATATATATATATATATATTAATACCAAAACTTCAATTTTTAGTAATCATTTTTTTGTTGTTTAACAAAAGTTAGCATGAATCATGCTTAAAAGCGGCTACCAAATAGCCCCTAACAGTTAAATTTCTTTATGATTTTCTTTTAAAGGCCAACATTCTGTGCAATAGAACATTGAGGATTTTACCACCGTTTTATAAACTTTTCCTTTAAGTCCATGCAGCATTTTCTATCGCATAATAGGCTGGATGCATTCCTCCACTTCAACCAACCAACATGAAATCTACTGATCGCATCTCCTTCTATATCACCATCATTTTGAGCACGAGATCCAAGATATCTAAAATGTTCATAACTTTTAAGGATTTGATCACCCGTAGTTACCTTTTGACTCCAATGTGACCTCCATAAATTAAGTGAGCGTTTGGTATGATCTTTTTAACAAGATTTAATTTAGATTTAACTAAAATCCAGCCAAACACCAAAAATAAGTTAGATAAATCAGTCGTTAAGTTAAACCCAATTTTAATTGAGATTGAATTTAATAAATCAAATTATGAGTTGGATTTAACGAATTTAGAGCTGGAAAACAATATTCAAATAGATTTATGTCAAAATTATTTAAAAGAATTTTAACCTTAATTCAACCAAACACCTCTAATAGATTATGCCAAACACATTAAGTTATCCCACAAGCTTCAACTTCTCTGAATTCCATAAATCCTGCTTTCTACGAGATTCGGTAAACGACGTATTTAAAACAAAATAGAGAAAAAAACGAGATTTAAGATCCTGTAGGATTTCTAGAGTCAAATTTTGTTGTTTGGCAGGATTTAGCTTAAATTCTACATAAATCCCGTACCAAACAGCCCCTTAATTAAGCTCTTTCTCTAGTCTCATCCAGAAGAAGGATATCAACGACAAAAGTTTTACACCAAGGTGCATCCTCATGTAAATGTCCAAAAAGAGCATTGACAACTAAAGCAAAAGGATGGCTAGCCATACCTGTGAGTATCAGAGTTGTTGAGTCACTGGAGCTGGAGCATCGGAGCTGGGGTCGTCATAGTTATGGTCGCCATGGCGTTGGAGTCATCGGGAGTGGGGGAGGAGAGGATTAGGGCACGAGGAAGAAATCGATATCATGAGCGAGAGGATTAGGGCTTGAAATATCCGGCTGTGTTACGAGAATATTCCATTTGCGTTATTTGTAAAAAAATGATGTGTTATTCGAGTATTATATTGGGTTATTCGATTATTTTGTGGTGTTATTGGAATATTTCATCGTGTTACTGGATTTGGGGCTAAAGTGTTATTAGAATATTCCCCCGCATTACTTGATTTGGGACTGTGTCATTCCAGTAATATAGTGGAAATTGAAATAACACAAGGAATATATCGAATAACACAGCCCCAAATCAAGTAACACGGAAATATTCCAATAACACCACAAAATAATCGAATAACACCTTATTTTTTACAAATAACATAGATATAATATTCACGTAACACAGCGGAATATTCCAATCCAAACGCAGCTCTACGTTAGAAGTCCAAACGAAATATTTTTCCCTATTAAAAATAGCTGCAATTACAACTAGTTCTAATTTTTGATACAATGCAATAGTTTAACTTTCCCCAAAAAATAGTGCTCGGCTATTTTACAGTGATTCAATCTCATGCAAACATTCTTTGTAAGAGTTTAACTAATTATGGAGTACTAAATAGAATCCCTGTGTTCTTATAATGCTAATAATATTGAACCAAACAGATCTTGAATCTTATTCTTATTTCCGTATGATAATTACTCGTATGATTTATATGGAGCCTACACCTTTTATTAAATTTTGAAGTCTTGTCTACATCAGTCTTTGTACTATTGAGAAGTTATAGGGCCTCGTGGATGTGAGCATATTATCACCTCTCAAAAAAGCTCTTAGGGGTGGTGGGCAGCCCAAGACTTAAATACTATTTTTCAGCCCTACACCTAGCCGATGCGGGACTTTTTGTCTGTGACATTCTCCTCCACCCAATCACGTGACGCCCTCGTCACGGATTAGCTCCACCGAGGGTCCCACCAGACCATGGAGAGTCCACACACCTAGCAGACAGTAATCTGCTCTGATACCACTTGCATCTCCCAAAAGAGCTCTTAGGGGTGGTGGGCAGCCGGATATTCCAATCCGAACGTAGCTCTACGTTAGGAGTCCTATTGTAATATTTTTCCAAAAAATAAAGAGTAATGGAGATTTTTTCTCCAAAATTTTTCTTATTTTCTGAGGTGATATAAAAATATTGAATAATTTACATTCACACCACTCAAATTCTATTTATTTACATATCTAACACCAAAATTTTAATTTCTAGATATATCCCATCTTACCTATGCATGAAAATGTGCATTTCACTTTTCTAAAGTTTAAATAGTAATATTTTTAATGTGATGCCAAAATTTTGGGCAGAATAAATATAAATAGTAAACTTTACGTCTTATAAATGTAAATACATATGAATTAAGTGGCATGTATGTAAATGCCACAAAAATGTTTTGACAACATGATTTATACATTTACAGAAAATCAAAATGACTGAATTATGTATCTAGATCTCTGCTCATACATTGTCATGAGCAATCATTCAGATAATATAAGTTGGAATTAGATTAAGGAGAGAAGAAAGTTAGTTTACACATATATGGGGTGGCCATTAAATTGAAGGGTTAGGGTTGTGCTTAGGAGCAAAACATGTAAAGTACATCTACATGCACATGCGCCCATGCAAGCCAAAAGTCCAAGAGATAAGGTTAAAGGACGTCTATTTTTATGCAATGCTTTTCATAATTGTTGGGAATTTGCTTATCTTGCCTTTTCCTATTTTTTGAATGAAGTATGGGTCATGGGATGGCTTGGAATGGTGGTATAGTTAGTATTGTCATTTCTTTGTATGATGAATTTTGTTTTTTTGTTGAAAAAGATTGAAGGTTTTGGTGGTGGAAGGCTTACTTGGCCTATATTTGACAACACCAATGAGGAATAAAAAGTTATTGAATAGGTGAATATATTTAGTTATAGATGTTATATTGTAAAAATTCTCCATAAAATCTATTTTTGGGGACTAACATAAAAGAAATGCATATTTGATTTTCATCCATACAAATTGATGCATCACATACTTAACATAGATGTAAGGTGTTGGCTTGATCCCAAACAAGTGCCTTGGACCAAGCATGAAGATCAATATCATGACCATCATCTTCATCCCTTAGGACCTGCTATAAAGTTTAAAGAACAAGGAATTTGATAGTTCTTGGCCAACCCCTCCATGACGGATCTCTACATGTGCTAATAATCCAAAAATTATGTCATGTCATATGCTCTGATAAAGCTTCTATTGCATAAGAATATGGCTTGTGTTGTAATAAGGTTCTTATCTCAATATTCCTAGTGAAAATGAGCAGCTCCTCCATGCAAGATTATGAGGATTCTAATCAAGAGAATTCATACTTCTTTTAATTATAGTGGTTAACTATATATATGGCTAATATAATGCCTAATATTAGTTTTATTACATGTTTTTTTTTCTCTTTTGTAGTTCTAAATATACAAGCTGTTTTTTTTACTTTAGTGAATTATATTAAACAAAAGAAAAAGTTCTTGTTCTTACTTTGCACATTAAGGTGGTGATTACCTTTGTTGAAAGGTTTGATGAGTCCTTATAGTTATTTTAGTGTATTTTTAATTGTCTTTTTTCACTCTCTCATTGTGTGTGCACATTTGTGCATGTGTGCATGCACTTCCACATGAAATCTCATGTAAACACACACGAGTACATGTGTCTTTATGTGTGTGTGTCGAACTCCACTATAGCCCATGATACCTCTCTTATGCCTTACGTTTCTAAGGAAAAATTAGTTCATAACAGCCTCCCCTTTCTTAAATCCCTAGGAAAAACCCAAACCAAGTCACCCCCAATGCCATCCACCTCTTAAGCTCTTCTCAATTTAGATTCCCACTCAACCCTTCATCTTAAAATAATATAAATCCTACTTCTTATGATCAGGCAATTCTACAATAGATCCAATACCCAAACATTTTTTCTTCCAAGAATTCCTTAAAATATTCTTTGCCATCTATCTCAACCGCATCTATAATCACTTAAGCACTAGCTCCAATAGTAGATATTTAGAAAGCTAAAGACTCCATCATCACCCTACACATTGTACAACAATTTGCCAATTTCTCCATAAGGATCCTCCCACAATTAACCACAATCATACTATTATCAAAGAAATAATTGCATTTGAAAGAAATGATTAAGTGTTGTTATAAAATTAGTAAGAAACATAATAACTCAGAGAATCCTTATTGCATCGACGTACATCCAAATAGTAATCATCAAATCTCATCAAGTTGGAAACATTAAAACTTCCTTGTTTATAAATTCCTCTTTACGAAAGTTGTTAATTCCATGAGTTGATAAGATTCATATGAACCTTATTAAATTTTTTTATAAAATCAACTATTATGAGGACTCAATAAATAATTTGTTAACTATTTTATTTTATGTTCCTCATTTTAATACAACCATCAAGATGAAGATCATTTTTATTAAGCATGCTTGGAGATGGGTTCTTTTGAAGAATATATCAACTATTCAAATCAAAAGCACTCAATAAAAGATTAAAGACACCAAGTTAGATATAACTTAATTTGTGAGTCATTGTAACATTTCAATGTAAATAATTTAACTTAAAGTTGGCAAACAAGAAATGAGAGTGAACACAATAATTAAAACATGATATAAAATAATTACTTTAAATAAATTTGCTTATCTTAATTGAAAAAACATTTTGAAAATATTAGTTTAAACTATTTTCAATGTATTTTTTAAACTCAACTGAATAAAGCATATGATTTATTGGTTGCACATATGTCTAATATGCCTTGAATATTAAAAACTAGAAATTAGTATTCTTTATAATAAATCCTATTATAGATTCCATGACAACTTTTAGTCAAAGTTCTACATTTAGAATATTACATATGTTTGGAAATCAATATATAACCTCAAAAAATTTTTAAATGAATTTCAACAGATTTTACATATGACCTTTTTAAGATTTAAGTATATCAATTGATAGGTGAATTAATCAAATATGGTTTATAAGCACCGCTTCATTTCCACTCCAAAGGCTTCTTTTTCTGATTTATATAGAGTTTGTGTGAATGAAGCTTGAAGTATTAATCTAATCCATCCATGAGAAGCATGATATTGCTGACAACCCTTTTTCAATCTATATCATTATTATAAGATAATTTTCATTTGTAGATCGTTAATCTTCCATATTAGAGATTGCAACATTTATCTGTAGGTGATAATAATATGTTGCTTCTACGTTGTTCAAACATTTTGATTTGGTAATAATATTTACATAAATATGGTGTGTCGAATTTGTTAGAGTCAATGGAGCTGTGTGATGATGCCTTATTTCTATGTGCATTTACTATTAAATAAGAAATGATTGTTTTTGTCTCTAGAGAATGATTTAGTAAATGCTTCAACACCCACTCAAGGGAATAAATGACTTGGGTTTGTGATGTTAAATAAGATAGTGAAATACTAATTTGTGAGGGGAATATGTAAGGATCGACTTTGAATGAGTTTTCAAAAATCTAAGTATAATTGCATTTTATTTCTCTTAAATTTTAATTTATTTCTTACATGCCTACCTAAGCCATTTACATTCATGAATGCTATCATGGTACCTTAATAGGTTTATTGTTTTGTGGTTTATAATGTTGTGTAACATATAAACTTTGGGCTTGATAGTTTAATGAACTTAATCATATAAATTTTTTCTTGAGATCACAATATTTAGAATTTAGTGTTTAGTTGTTTATGTGTCTTTAGCTTGTACAGTTGATTGTGTCTAAGATAAAAATATTAATAGTAAATGAATTACTTTCACTTGTATGGTGTCGTACTTTTGAACTTAAATTAATTGATTGATAATTTTCTAAAGTATTATTTTTTGTGGCTGATATATATTTACTTTTTTTTATTAGAAATCAAATCTTATTTATATTACCTCCTTAATCTATATAGTTATATGTGTTTTTAATTTACTAATTTAACTATTAAAATATTTAGATCTCGCATGAAAAAATGAGGGATTTGAATTTTTAAGAAAAAAAAAAGTTAAAATACAATTGCATAATTAATTAACTTACCTCTTTTCTTTACTTTCCATTGGTAACAATATAGTTGGCTTTGGTAATTAAAAGTAATATATTTCTAATCTCAATTATAATAACAATTAATGAACTTTTTGTCACTATGATAAAACATAACCTCATAGAATGGTAGATCATCATTTGTGTTAGTTTTATGATTAATTGGTCACACATTATGGTTCTTAAATGGTTCACTATATTTTGTACTTCAAAATAATATAATTACATATAACATTAATGATTGTAGTTGTGTGATAACTTATGTTGTGTTATTCTAGATTTTTTCAATCCTATGAAATCTTAGTTTGTGTAATAGTATATATATATATATATATATATATATATATATATATATATATATATATATATATATATAACACACACTTACTTTTCATTGTTTCTCTCCATAATTATGCACCTCTCCCACTGAAGGTAATTAGAGGGAATTTAAATATTTTGTAAAGCTTCTCTTCCATATAAAAAGAGTTGAGCTTTGCCATTTATTTAGAGGGTTAGGGAAAAAATATTATATTTTTGTAATAAAGTCATAAGAAAAAGAAGATCTAGAAGTTATCATTTATGAGCTTCCAAAGGGCAGCCTTTAATTTATTTGTTGTTTATGTATGATTTATAGTAGCTATATCAAGCAAATTTATAATGTTAAAATCTTTTGTTTGAGTGTTGCCACTCTACCCATGCTAATAGCAATGATGTTACCTAATTGGGGCAAATTTGAAGGAAATTTTAGATATAAATTACTAAAAACTTTTTTCAAAGTACTTTCTAATAATGTTCGAAATCCTAATGTAATAATGAACGACATCTCAATCACTTTCAAATACATTTTCCATGATTAAAGACCGGCCTAAGTGAGCATTTCACAAGAGAACATATAGAAGTTTTAAAATTAAATGGAAGATAATATTTTTTACTAATAACATAAGCTATTACAATTGATACATTATAGAGTGAACAAATCCATTGTAAAATTTAATCAAGTTGTTGAATAATTTATCTATTATAAAAAATAAATGAAAAAAAAAATTAATATTATTTTCTACTATCATTAAATCAAGTAGGGTTGTAAACGAGCCGAGCTTGAGCAGTGTGTTCGAAATCGACTCGTGAACAGTGTTGTTCGTGTTCGGCTCCATTTAAATATTCGTGTTCGTGTTCGGCTCCTGATCGGCTCGAAATTGACCTGTTAAACTAAAATTGAGAAAAATAGATGTGAAGTGTGAGATTCGAACTTAGATCAAATCTATACAAAAAAAACACTAACCACATTGCCACATGAGGTATTATAATTTAAACTTATNGATTTATATGGAGCCTACACCTTTTATTAAATTTTGAAGTCTTGTCTACATCAGTCTTTGTACTATTGAGAATTTATAGGGCCTCATGGATGTGAGCATATTATCACCTCCCAAAAGAGCTCTTAGGGATAGTGGGCAGCCCAAGACTTAAATACTGTTTTTCGGCACTAGACATGGCCCATGTGGGACTTTTTGTCCGTGACATTCCCCTCCACCCAATCACGTGACGCCCTCGTCACAGATCAGCTCCACCGAGGGTCCCACTAGATCATGGAGGGTCCACACACCTAGCAGACAGTAATATGCTCTGATACCACTTTCACCTTCCAAAAGAGCTCATAGGGGTGGTGGGCAGCCGGATATTCCAATCCGAACGTAACTCTGTGTTAGGAGTCCTGATGTAATGTTTTTCAAGAAAATAAAGAGTAATGGAGATTTTTTCTCCAAAAATTTTCTTATTTTCTAAGGTGATATAAAAATATTGTTTACATTTATACCACTCAAATTCTATTTATTTACATATCTAACACCAAAATTTTAATTTCTAAATATATCCCAACTTACCTACGCATGAAAATGTATTCACTTTTCTAAAATTTAAATAGTAATATTTTTAATGTGATGCGAAAATCTTGAACAGAATAAATATAAATAGTAAACTTTACGTCTTATATATGTAAATACATATGAATTAAGTGGCCTGTATGTAAATGCCACAAAAATGTTTTGACAACATGATTTATACATTTACAGAAAATCAAAATGACTGAATTATGTATCTAGATCTCTGCTCATACATTGTCATGAGCAATCATTCAGATAATATAAGTTGGAATTAGATTAAGGAGAGAAGAAAGTTAGTTTACACATATATGGGGTGGCCATTAAATTGAAGGGTTAGGGTTGTGCTTAGGAGCAAAACATGTAAAGTACATCTACATGCACATGCGCCCATGCAAGCCAAAAGTCCAAGAGATAAGGTTAAAGGACGTCTATTTTTATGCAATGCTTTTCATAATTGTTGGGAATTTGCTTATCTTGCCTTTTCCTATTTTTTGAATGAAGTATGGGTCATGGGATGGCTTGGAATGGTGGTATAGTTAGTATTGTCATTTCTTTGTATGATGAATTTTGTTTTTTTTGTTGAAAAAGATTGAAGGTTTTGGTGGTGGAAGGCTTACTTGGCCTATATTTGACAACACCAATGAGGAATAAAAAGTTATTGAATAGGTGAATATATTTAGTTATAGATGTTATATTGTAAAAATTCTCCATAAAATCTATTTTTGGGGACTAACATAAAAGAAATGCATATTTGATTTTCATCCATACAAATTGATGCATTGCATCCTTAACATAGATGTAAGGAGTTGGCTTGATCCCAAACAAGAGCCTTGGACCAAGCATGAAGATCAATATCATGACCATCATCTTCATCCCATAGGACCTGCCATAAAGTTTAAAGAACAAGGAATTTGATAGTTCTTGGCCAACCCCTCCATGACGGATCTCTACATTTGCTAATAATCCAAAAATTATATCCTGCCATATGCTCTGATAAAGCTTCTATTGCATAAGAATATGGCATGTGTTGTAATAAGGTTCTTATCTCAATATTTCTAGTGAAAATGAGCAGCTCCTCCATGCAAGATTATGAGGATTCTAATCAAGATAATTCATACTTCTTTTAATTATAGTGGTTAACTATATATATGGCTAATATAAAGCCTAATATTAGTTTTATTATATGTTTTTTTTTCTCTTTTGTAGTTCTAAATATACAAGCTGTTTTTTTTACTTTAGTGAATTATATTAAACAAAAGAAAAAGTTCTTGTTCTTACTTTGCACATTAAGGTGGTGATTACCTTTGTTGAAAGGTTTGATGAGTCCTTATAGTTATTTTAGTGTATTTTTAATTGTTTTTTTTCTCTCTCTCATTGTGTGTGCCCATTTGTGCATGTGTGCATGCACTTCCACATGAAATCTCATGTAAACACACACGAGTGCATGTGTCTTTATGTGTGTGTGTCGAACTCCACTATAGCCCATGATACCTCTCTTATGCCTTACGTTTCTAAGGAAAAATTAGTTCATAACAGCCTCCCCTTTCTTAAATCCCTAGGAAAAACCCAAACCAAGTCACCCCCAATGCCATCCACCTCTTAACCTCTTCTCAATTGAGATTCCCACTCAACTCTTCATCTTAATATAAATCCTACTTCTTATGATCAGACAATTCTACAATAGATCCAATACCCAAACATTTTTTCTTTCAAGAATTCCTTAAAATATTCTTTGCCATCTATCTCAACCGCATCTATAATCACTTAAGCACTAGCTCCAATAGTAGATATTTAGAAGGTTAAAGACTACATCTTCACCCTACACATTGTACAACAATTTGCCAATTTCTCCATAAGGATCCTCCCACAATTAACCACAATCATACCATTATTAAAGAAATCATTGCATTTGAAAGAAATGATAAAGTGTTGTTATAAAATTAGTAAGAAACATAATAACTCAGGGAATCCTTATTGCATCAACATACATCCAAATAGTAATCATCACGTCTCATCAAGTTGGAAACATTAAAACTTCCTTCTTTATAAATTCCTCTTAACGAAAGTTGTTAAGTCCATGAGTTGATAAGATTCATTTGAACCTTATTAATTTTTTTGATAAAATCAACTATTATGAGGACTCAATAAATAATTTGTTAACTATATTATTTTATGTTCTTCATTTTAATACAATCATCAAGATGAAGATCATTTTTATTAAGCATGCTTGGAGATGGGTTATTTTGAAGAATATATCAACTATTCAAATCAAAAGGACTCAATAAAAGATTAAAGACACCAAGTTAGATATAACTTAATGTGTGAGTCATTGTAACATTTCAATGTAAATAATTTAACTTAAAGTTGGCAAACAAGAAGTGAGAGCGAACACAATAATTAAAACATGATATAAAATAATTACTTTAAATAAATTTGCTTATCTTAATTGAAAAAACATTTTGAAAATATTAGTTTAAACTATTTTCAATGTATTTTTTAAACTCAACTGAATAAAGCATATGATTTATTGGTTGCACATATGTCTAATATGCCTTGAATATTAAAAACTAGTAATTAGTATTCTTTATAATAAATCCTATTTTAGATTCCATGACAACTTTTAGTCAAAGTTCTACATTTAGAATATTACATATGATTGGAAATTAATATATAACCTCAGAAAAACTTTAAATGAATTTCAACAGATTTTACATATGACCTTTTTAAGATTTAAGTGTATCCATTGATAGGTGAATTAATTATATATGGTTGATAAGGACCGCTTCATTTCCACTCCAAAGGGCTAATGTATAAAGAAAATAGAAGCTTCTTTTTCTGATTTATTTAGAGTTTGTGTGAATGAAGCTTTAAGTATTAATCAAATCCATCCATGAGAAACATGATATTGCTGACATTTTTTTTGCAATTTATATGATTGTTATAAGATAATTTTCATTTGTAGATCGTTAATCTTACATATTAGAGATTGCAACATTTATCTGTAGGTGATAATAATACGTTGCTTCTAAGTTGTTCAAACATTTTGATTTGGTAATAATATTTACATAAATATGGTGTGTCGAATTTGTTAGAGCCAATGGAGCTGTGTGATGATGCCCTATTTTTATGTGCATTTACTATTAAATAAGAAATGATTGTTTTTGTCTCTAGAGAATGATTCGGTAAATGCTTCAACACCCACTCAAGGGAATAAATGAGTTGGGTTTGAGATGTTAAATACGATAGTGAAATACTAATTTTGAGGGGAATATGTAAGGATCGACTTTGAACGAGTTTTAAAAAATCTAAGTATAATTGCATTTTATTTCTCATTAATTTAAATTTGTTTCTTACTTGCCTACCTAAGCCTTTTACATTCATGAATGCTATCAAGGTAACTTAATAGGTTTATTGTTTTGTGGTTTATAATGTTGTGTAACATATAAACTTTGGGCTTGATAGTTTAATGAACTTAATCATATAATTTTTTTCTTGAGATCACAATATTTAGAATTTAGTGTTTATTTGATTAAGTGTCTTTAGCTTGTACAATTGATTGTGTCTAAAATAAAAATATTAATAGTAAATGAATTAATTTCACTTGTATGGTGTCGTACTTTTGAAGTTAGATTAATTGATTGATAATTTTCTAAAATATATTTTTGTGGCAGATATATATTTACTTTTTTTATTAGAAATCAAATCTTATTTATATTACCTCCTTAATCTATATAGTTATATGTGTTTTTAATTTTCTAATTTAACTATTAAAATATTTAGATCTCACATGAAAATATGAGGGATTTGAATTTAGATATTTTTAAAAAAGATCAAATACAATTGTAGAATTAATGAACTTCCCTTTTTCATTTGGTCTACTTTTCCATTGGTAACAATATAATAGGCTTTGATAACTAAAAGTAATATATTTCTAATCTAAATTATAATAACAATTATTGAACTTTTTGTCACTATGATAAAATATAAACCTCATAGAATGGTAGATCATCATATGTGTTAGTTTTATGATTAATTGGTCAAGCGTTATGTTTCTTAAATGGTTCACTGTATTTTGTACTTCAACATAATATAACTACACATAACAAGGTGTGCAAACACTTATGTTGTATTACTATATATATATACATATATAACACACCTGTAAACGAATGCTAATAGCTGATTGGTTTGGTGTGATTTTTTTTTCTTATGGTTTTGTCTGGAGACCTTCTCCACAGAGATGCTTCAATTGGCTCGGTACCGTTTGCTGGATTTTATTTCTCGATACAAGAGTGTAATGGGTTTGGAGTGGAGATTTTCTTCTTTTCCTCCCTATTACATTCCAGACACTTGGATCTTATTTTTGGTGCCGGTTAGATGTATATTTATGCAGAAACTTGTTGATGGATGTTGGCTTTATGGGATTGCTGTCATAAATCGGGATTGCTAAGGATCCTTCACTACAATTTCTGCTCAATGCGGTCCTTTCCTCAGGTTTCGTTTTCTGTCCTCTCACCGGAATTTATAAGCCTTTATGTCGGTGTTGCTGCTACAAAGTACTGTTGGATTGGGATTTCGTGTACATGTAGTTTTTTTTTTTTTGTATACTATTTATGCGGTATACATTTTGGACGATTACATGTATTTTTTAGATAGCTTTTTTCTTAGGCTTGTTATTGCTTACGAGTTGCGTTGTAATGCGGAGACTGGAACCCCTAGGGCTATATTGTATTTTTTTTGCGTTTAGATAGGGATCCACTATCCCTCCCAAATTATGTAATATCTATTTAATTAACGGAGAGGGTTGGGCTTGCCCCATTTATTGAGAGGTTTAGGAAAAAATATTATCTTCTTGTTAAAAAGTCATAAGAAAAAGAAGATCTAGAAGTTATCATTTATGAGCTTCCGAAGGGCAGTCTTTGATTTATTTGTTGTTAATGTATGATTTATAGTAGCTATATCAAGCAAATTTATAATGTTAAAATCTTTTGTTTGAGTGTTGCCACTCTACCCATGCTAATAGCAATGATGTTACCTAATTGGGGCAACTTTGAAGGAAATTCTAGATATAAATTACTCAAAACTTTTTTCAAAGTACTTTCTAATAATGTTTGAAACCCTATGTAATAATGAACGACATCTCAATGACTTTCAAATACATTTTCCATGATTAAAGACCAGCTTAAGTGAGCATTTCACAGGAGAACATATAGAAGTTTTAAAATTAAATGGAAGATAATATTTTTTAGTAATAACATAAGCTATTACAATTGATACATTATAGAGTGAACAAATCCATTGTAAAATTTAATCAAGTTGTTGAATAATTTATCTATTATAAAAAATAAATGAAAAAAAAAATTAATATTATTTTCTACTATCATTAAATCAAGTAGGGCTGTAAACGAGCCGAGCTTGAGCGAGCTCAGGCTGGCTCGTGTTCGGCTCGTATGACATAGCTCGTGTTCGAAATCGACTCGTGAACAGTGTGTTCGTATTCGGCTCGATTTAAATATTTGTGTTCATGTTCGGCTCCTAATCGGCTCAAAATTGGCCCGTTAAACTAAAATTGAGAAAAATAGATGTGAAGTGTGAGATTCGAACCTAGATCAAATCTATACAAAAAAAAAAACACTAACCACATTGCCACATGAGGTGTTATGATGTAAACTTAGACATAAATATATATAATATATTATTATATAAATAATATATGTAAAATATTGTTATATAAAAAGTCATATAATTTTTTTTTCGAGTCATTTCGAGCCAAACACGAGCGAACAAACTGTTGTTCGTGTTCGGTTCGTTTACATTTCGAACTTAAAAATTTGTTCGTGTTCAGCTCGTTGGGCTTAACGAACGAGTCGAACACGAGCTGTTCACGAACAATGAGCCAAATTGATAGCCCTAAAATCAAGTGAAGATGATTCATTTTTTTTTAAAACATATTTATTCCTTTTGTCATTTAAAAAAAATAGAACTCATCATTTAATATTTACTTGAATAAACATTTGTGATTCCTTAAGATAAAGTACTAAATAAATTATGATAATTACTCTAAGTCTCAAGGTCGCATTCATCAAAACAACTATTTTGTAAAACATTATATCAAAGGCAAGAAGTTGATTGCATAATTTCTTATACTTATTTGTTGTCTTACCTTTTTGTCTTCAAGCTGTTCTCATGACGCCTCTAGCTTACATCAAAGGATTGTAGAATCCAAAGTTGCATATAGTTAAGAATATGTTTTTTTTCTTAAATTAGCATATTTATTGAAATAGTAATATATGAAATTAAAAATCATAAACTCTTATATCATTTACCTCTGGAATACTTCTATACCCTACTTATCCCAATATGGGGAAGAGATTTTCCTTATTATGAGATCCATGGCAATTGTGCCTATATTGAGCCATAGGAATGTGTACTTTGAGATGTTAGGCATGTCGTTCTTATTTAACATTATGCGTACTTCTATGTCCGTTAATAATTTCTTAATGGTTTTTTACACAGTATGCAAGCTCCAGTTAATAAGGCAAAACGATTATATGGAAAAATATGATGATAACGAATTAGATCTTATCATTAAAAAAACTCTTCATAAAATTTATTATTCATAAGAAATTTAAACATTAAATACTAACAAATTATATTCTAAGGTTACTAGGGATTCTACTATATGGAGAATTATGCTTTCTACTAAAGGACAAACATTTACAAATCCTCTTGAATTTCATGATGCATTAAAATAGAGAAAGTGAAAGTCACCCTATAAGTTTTCATACTGGTGATCTGCTTTTAGGTACCACTTCATCACATATCTATATTTTGCACAACTTACCATCTATATGGCATTTAAAATAACCATATGTTGAATACACTATATGTTTACTATAACATGTCACTTAAAATGACTTATAACTAGGTAATGTATCCATCTAATGAAATGTTTTGAATCTATTGATTTTTCATATTCATTAAAAATCTTGGTAGCATATTAAATCACAATAATCTTCTCATCACTATTTAAATTCTTCTTATATCAAATAATTCTTTCCATTTTACCTACACCATAAGATTTTAACTTTATAATGTTAGGATCTTCAAAAAACATGATTTTCATATAAGAAGAATGAATAAACATGTCATGTTTTAATTATTTTCACCGATGCTAATCCATCAAGAGAAGATAGCAAGAGTAAATCTAAACTTGTAATACATATGATTATTTTTATAAATAACTTTATACATTTGAACATTTAACAAATTTTATTGAAGCAAGCCTTATTTAATGGATGGGCCGTAAAATAGAGAGGTCTACATACAATTTTATCACAAAAGAAGCTTAGTAAGCCCGTTGATGAGTAGCAGGGGTAGACGGGCCATACAAGGCCCATTTATCTAACGTGTGATTAAGTATTGCCTACTCCATTATATAAGTTAGTATTGTACTATGACAAATGAAATAAAATCATTATAACTATAACTAAATTGCTCTGTCCAAAACTATGTTAATCATGGTTATAAAATCATTAAAAAATACAAAAATAATTAATAAGAATTATTTTTGCTCTTCTAGTTAATTAGGGTTTATTACTCTCACAACAAAATAAATTAATCTATTAAGAAAATTTTCACTAACATCTAAATTTCAATGAATTTTATGATTTTATTTTCATATATTTAATGAGTAAGAAAATATCATTTAAATTTCTAGTCAAATCTCAAAAATCTTAATGAAATAGATATATGATTTCTTATATGTAATATAAATATGAAATTCGCAGATCCTAACTTAGCCAGAATGGTTTTCACTAGTTGTAATTATAAACTATATTGTCAATTTAATATTTTTTTTTCTTAGGTTGATCATCTATCAAGGTGATTATATATTGACTTAAATGTAAAGATATTAATTAAATGACATGTCAATCGGAGCAATTACTCGCATGAGTGAATGGGGAAAATGTGTGACTATGAAACAATGAGAGATTGGTTGTAGTCATGATAGTTCCTCTCCTTGAATAATAGATAATTGTGTGGAATAAAGTGAGGAAACAAATTAATATGACCATGAATCTTAAGTTTATAATAAATATGGAAAATTAGATTTATGATATTTTCTTTATTGTTACATTTGTACCTTAAAGTTTTTTTTATCTAGAATTTATAGATACTAAGAATAGCCAGTGAAATTTTACTTTAAATTTGATTTATAACATTTGATCAGACGTAGGAAAACATTCATAATGACTAATGTCAAAAGCAAATCATTATATTTTGAAGTAAAATTAAGACAAGTGAGCTCAAGAAAGGGAACTTCAATTTAAAAAAAATACAATTCAAATAGACTTGCAGAATATCTTAAATACCAATTTGCTTCTTCACTAGGACAAAATGTCCAAAAAGAAAATTTACAGTATAAACAAGCATTTAATTATGACACCAAATAAATATTGTCAACAGACCTAATGTGCAAGACGAAAATTGCATAAAAAACTATTGTGGGTCTCACCCACATCAAAGAATGGTAGTTTCCTTCAAGCTATTATGAAAAAAACAAAAATAGAGCAATCCACTAAGATTGAAGGTGTTTGAAGAACAGAAGAGGCATATGCAGTCGAGGTTTCGAAATGTTATTACAACCAACTATCCTTTTTTCCTTTCTCCTTGTTGGAAAAGTTGAAGAAACTCGTAACATAAAGGGCAGTGAATTGAAGAATCATATGGCAATAACATGAATGAAATCCAGAATAAGAAGATTTCATTTCTCTTGAATTCGGTGAGATTAACAAACCCTTATGTTTGCTGAATTTGATGTAAACAACATATTTGGTGATTATCTATTTCCTCCATTAGTATTTTAGAAAAGAACTTTTTGCACTCATTAAGTTTGTTAATTGTGGTATTTAAGTGACCTACAAGTGTTGTGATTTTTACTCTATTTAAGGGGTTTTGCACAATAAAATTTAGTGTTGCTTATTCTTGTCATTTGTTTCATCAATATTGTTATATGTGTGCTTGTGGTGTATTAGATTTTTTGGCTTGCTTTTTTAAACAAGTGGTATCAGAGCTTGATTCCTCTGTGGATTATCTTGTACTAGCCAGATGGAGCGGTTCACTAATAACAACAATAAGATGATTAAGCTTATGAAAACCAATTGATGGATTTGAAAATCACATATAGAGAACTTATTTTCTTATTTGGACCTAGAAGATGCACATATGAGTGATAAGAGCAAACAAACAGAGATGTATGATAAGAATTGTACTTAGTTGAATAAAAAATTGTTGGCAAGATTCAACAATAGGTAGACAACGGTGTTGATCAACATGTTGCTAACGTGATAAATGCCAGCAAGTTTGGGGAAACTCTAAGGGAGTTGTACAAAAAAAAACACTGCATAATGCCTTTCTTTTTAGAAAATTGATACATCTCAGGTACACTTATGGGACTGTAGTTTCCAATCACTTGAATTTTTTTCAATGGATATTGAATCAATTAACAACATTGGATATAACTTAGATTATGAGATCAATGCATTGTGTTTGGGCAGTTCCTTATCAGACTGTTAGGAGACTCTTGTTGTGTCTCTTATGAATTTGCTACAAATGAAATTCTTTCCTTGAAGATGGTGAAAGAGAGTATGTTGAATGAAAAAAAAAATGAGTGAGGCATAACAACAGAGAGTTAGGTGTTAGTTTTAGAGAAATGGGGTAGAAGCAAGAGCAAAAATCATAAAAGTCTTGAAAGCTATGACAAGATCATGAAGAAAATCCTAGCTAAGGAATGACTCCAGATGTTTTCACTATGATAAACCAGGGCATAAGCAAGCTCAATATAGATTATTAATAGAAGAATAAAAGCAAATAAATAAAATAAAATAAAGAAAAATAATGATAATATAATAACCACCACAGATGGGGAAGTTACTATTCTTTTTTATGGCAGTAGTATTAATCTCACATGTCAAGATTCTCATTGGACAGTTAATTTTGGTGCTTCATATCATGTTACTTCTTGTCGTGATGTATTTTCTATCTACAATAAGGGCAAGTTTTGTCATGTGAAAATAAGAAACAATGCAGAATATAAAATCATGAGCATGGGTTATGTCTATATGATTATTCTTGCTAGAAGCTGATTGTGTCTAAGGAATATGAGGCATGTTCCGAAGAGCCACTTGAATTTGAATTTCACTGGCATACTCGATGATTACTGATATCATAACCACTTTGGTGAAGGTA
The DNA here is from genome assembly GCA_002079205.1 of Phalaenopsis hybrid cultivar. Lineage (NCBI taxonomy): Eukaryota > Viridiplantae > Streptophyta > Magnoliopsida > Asparagales > Orchidaceae > Phalaenopsis > Phalaenopsis hybrid cultivar. Next base: position 21,607 of record JXCR01088210.1, on the reverse strand, counting down.
AATGAAATCTCACTAATAGGTCTTTAGTGGTTTCTAGAGGAAAGAAGCATAATTTTCTTTATTTAATGGAGGATCAGTCTTTCAGGGGAGAAGTGAATGCAATTAATGATTCATCCACTCAGCTATGACATATGTGACTCACATGAATCAGAATAGTATGATGAAGCATTTCTAGTGACAATTTATTTCAAACCAAAATTCTATACAATTGGAGGCATGTGTTCGTTGTTTAGGTGATAGACAACATAAAGTAACTTTTAAAACTATCAATCCATTTAAAATAGTTAATGTGTTCGATCGTGTGCATACTGATACTTATTCTATTCATACTAATATTCTTGGTGGCGCTCATTATTATATTACATTCATTGATAAACATTCCAAAAAAGTATGAGCTTGCCATTGAAATTTAAAGTCAGAGATTTTGGCTTCTTCAAGACTTTTTACATGTTAGTCAAGAGAGAAACTATAAAAAATTCGGGTGTGTTCATCCAGATAATGGTGGTTAGTACAAGTTACATTTGAGGAGTACTGCACAACTTATGAAATCAATGTAAGAAGAAAGCCAAAAACTCATTAGCACAATGGAGTTGCTAAGTGGATGAATCGTATAATTAATGATAGGATTTTTTGCATTCTATCTCATTCAAAATTATTGAATTATTTTGGGAGGAGGCTATGAGATTGGTGGTTAAATTAATAAATCTTGCACCTTCAGTTCCTTTAAATCAAAACATACCACAAAATAAGAAAATATGTTTCATATGGGCACGATGCAAAGAATTTTTGCATATTTCTAGATACGAGAGGTCTAAACTTGATAGTAAAACAAAACAATGCATCTTTATTGGGTAAAATCTTGACAAATTTAGGTATAGATTTTGGGATCCGATTGATAAGAAGGTTAACAGAAGCAGAGATGTAATTTTATTTGAATACCATACCATTTTATATTTTGAAAAATCAATTGAGTCAAAGTATAAAGTAAAGAACACATTGATTTAGGTGTAGCTCATCCAACTATAGTGCACGGAAATGATGACATAGGTATACATGTAGATGAGCCACTTATAGTTGATGATGATCCAATTAATGAGAATCTAGAAGAGGCGTCAGCTGAACCTTTATCAAGGAGATTTAACAAAGAGATACAACCTCAACTATCATATGACCCAATTTGGCCAATTTAACCATCATTGATCAAAACCCCCAAATTGCCCTTTAAAGGCCCATATTTTCTCCAAATCACCTCAAATGTCTATCCAATTGATCTCAATTTCCACAATTTCAATTCTAAACTCAAATTTACTCTTCATATGACTAATGAAGACCAAATCCAAGCCAAATTGATCCATGATTTGAACTAAATTTTGATTTAGATCAAAAACCCAGTTTTGGCCTCATGACTTGGTTCCACCAAATTGAACCCATAACCGACTCAATTGGCCACAATTTGTGTTGAAAAATCTTCATAACAATCCTACACATCAAATTTGACCTTCAATTGGCCTTGGTAGGACCTCAATTTCATTTGATTTCAACATAAGTCCAAAAGCCCTAAATTTGCCCCAATTGACCATGTCTTAAAATTTCACCAATNAAACCAATTGATGGATTTGAAAATCACATATAGAGAACTTATTTTCTTATTTGGACCTAGAAGATGCACATAAGGGTGATAAGAGCAAACTAACAGAGATGTATGATAAGAATTGTACTAAGTTGAATAAAAAATTGTTCGCAAGATTCGACAATAGGTAGACAACGGTGTTGATCAACATGTTGCTAAAGTGATAAATGCCAGCAAGTTTGGGGAAACTCTAAGGGAGTTGTACAAAAAAAACACTACATAATGTCTTTCTTTTTAGAAAATTGATACATCTCAGGTACACTTATGGGACTGTAGTTTCCAATCACTTGAATGTTTTTCAATGGATAATGAATCAATTAACAACATTGGATATGACATTAGATTATGAGATCAATGCATTGTGTTTGGGCAGTTCCTTATCGGACTGTTAGTGGACTCTTATTGTGTCTCTTATGAATTTGCTACAAATGAAATTATTTCCTTAAAGATGGTGAAAGAGAGTATGTTGAATGAAAAAAAATGAGTGAGGCATAACAACAGAGAGTTAGGTGTTAGTTTTAGAGAAATGGGGTAGAAGCAAGAGCAAAAATCATAAAAGTCTTGAAAGCTATGACAAGATCATGAAGAAAATCCTAGCTAAGGAATGACTCCAGATGTTTTCACTATGATAAACCAGGGCATAAGCAAGCTCAATATAGATTGTTAATAGAAGAATAAAAGCATAAAAAATATAAAATAAAGAAAAATAATGATAATATAATAACCACCGCAGATGGGGAAGTTACTATTCTTTTTTATGGCAGTAGTTTTAATCTCACATGTCAAGATTCTCATTGGACAGTTAATTTTGGTGCTTCATATCATGTTACTTCTTGTCGTGATGTACTTTCTATCTACAATAAGGGCAAATTTTGTCATGTGAAAATAAGAAACAATGCAGAATATAAAATCATGAGCATGGGTTATGTATATATGATTATTCTCGCTAGAAGCTGATTGTGTCTAATGAATATGAGGCATGTTCCGAAGAACCACTTGAATTTGAATTTCACTGGCATACTCGATGATGAAGGATATCATAACCACTTTGGTGAAGGTAAATGAAAGCTCACTAATAGGTCTTTAGTGGTTTCTAGAGGAAAGAAGCATAATTTTCTTTATTTAATGGAGAATCAGTCTTACAGGGGAGAAGTGAATGCAATTAATGATGACATATGTGAATCACATGAATCAAAATAGTATGATGAAGCATTTCTAGTGACAATTTATTTCAAACCAAAATTCTATACAATTGGAGGCATGTGTTCGTTGTTTAGGTGATAGACAACATAAAGTAACTTTTAAAACTATCAATCCATTTAAAATAGTTAATGTGTTGGATCATGTGCATACTGATACTAATATTCTTGGTGGCGCTCATTATTATATTACATTCATTGATAAACATTCCAAAAAAGTATGAGCTTGCCATTGAAATTTAAAGTCAGAGATTTTGGCTTCTTCAAGACTTTTTACATGTTAGTCAAGAGAGAAACTATAAAAAATTAGGGTGTGTTCATCTAGATAATGGTGGTTAGTACAAGTTACATTTGAGGAGTACTTCACAACTCATGAAATAATATAAGAAGAAAGCCAAAAACTCATTAGCACAATGGAGTTGCTAAGTGGATGAATCGTATAATTAATGATAGGATTTTTTGCATTCTATCTCATTCAAAATTATTGAATTATTTTGGGAAGAGGCTATGAGAATGGTGGTTAACTTAATAAATCTTGCACCTTCAGCTCCTTTAAATCAAAACAAACCACAAAATAAGAAAATATGTTTCATATGGGCACGATGCAGAGAATTTGTGCATATTTCTAGATACGAGAGGTCTAAACTTGATAGTAAAACAAAACAATGCATCTTTATTGGGTAAAATCTTGACAAATTTAGGTATAGATTTTGGGATCCGATTGATAAGAAGGTTAACAGAAGCAGAGATGTAATTTTATTTGAATACCATACCATTGTATATTTTGATAAATCAATTGAGTCAAAGTATAAAGTAAAGAACATATTGATTTAGGTGTAGCTCATCCAACTATAGTGCACAGAAATGATGACATAGGTATACATATAGATGAGCCACTTATAGTTGATGATGATCCAATTAATGAGAATCTAGAAGAGGCGTCAGCCAAACCTTTATCAAGGAGATTTAACAAAGAGATACAACCTCAACTATCACATGACCCAATTTGGCCAATTCAACCATCATTGATCAAAACCCCCAAATTGCCCTTTAAAGGCCCATATTTTCTCCAAATCACCTCAAATGTCTATCCAATTGATCTCAATTTCCCCAATTTCAATTCTAAACTCGAATTAACTCTTTGTATGACTAATGAAGACCAAATCCAAGCCCAATTGATCCATGATTTGAACCCAATTTTGATTTAGATCAAAAACCCAATTTTGGCCCCAAGACTTGGTTCCACCAAATTGAACCCATAGCCCACTCAATTGGCCACAATTTGTGTTGAAAAATCTTCATAACATTCCTACACATCAAATTTGACCTTCAATTGGCCTTGGTAGGACCTCAATTTCATTTGATTTCAACCTATGTCCAAAATCCCCAAATTGACCATGCATTAAAATTTCACCAATTTGAGGGCTTTAACCCCAAAATTTCCACTCCATCCCTTCATGAAAAATCTTCACAACACCTCCCTTGAGCATGTGGACCATTCAATTTGGATTTAGCCCAACCTAGACCCATGTCTAGCCCAACATGCCCAAATTGGCCAAATTTCAAAAATTCCTCAAATTGACCTACCAATTGAACTCAAAATCTCTTCAACCCTTCACCAAAAATCTTCATAACAATCAGCTACACAATGTTGATCAATCAATTAGGCCATTTGACATGGATAACCTAGCCCAAACCCAAACTTTGATCACTTGAACCCACATTGAACTTATGCATTACAAAGACCTCGACACCATCCAAAAACTCTGCAATGATTCATTTTTTATCTAGATAAAGTCTATTATACATCCACGATCTTAGTGCGTGAATATCCATAAAAAAACTACAATATAACAACAATAAAAAAAATCATGTAGTGCAATCAATATGAAACATTTAAATATAAATATGTGCATGAGAAAACTCAAAAAAGGTGGTGGCACTTACAACCCACCAATCTTTTGGCATGGTCATTAATGATGTGCATTGTCTAATAAAGATTAATGTGCAATGATTGGCAATCAAATCTGCAAGTGCTGACATGGAAGAAAATTTGTAATCATTCACTATAAACCTTTTTCCATTATTCCTTGCACCACAAGTTTCTCCTACTTTAAATAAAATATTGATTTACATTCAACCACTCCATTCTTATCTATTTACATGTCTAACATCTAAACTTCAAATTTTACATGCATGCATCTTAGCGTATTTGTTTATTTATTTTGCAAAGTTGTGTCTTAGTGATAATTAAGCTAGAAATTAATGATTAGAATGTGCTTCGAATTTGGACCTCTTAATTAGAGAGAAGGCTTTATATCAATGTTTCAACAGGCCTGTATTTTTAGAGAGGATTTTCTCAAGACCACAGGATATGGTAGTACCTGTATTGGCCCAAAAGGTGTCCCATCCTATGCACACATAGTCCAATATTTACTCGTGCATTGGCTTTAGAAAGCTCATTTTTAGTAAACATTTACTTCCCCAATTTTCTTTAACTCTTTGACAAGATGCTCCAAGTGTAATAAGAGACTGAAGAATGTTTTGTCTCATGCTTGAGATGAAAATCTTATGCTCACTATATATATAGGATGGCCAGAGAGAATGATGACATGTGAAATCAACTCCATTTGAGGCTACACCCTCATGAAAAAATATTACGTCAGGAGTACTGATGGAGTACTGATGCATGCATCAGTACTCCAATGGTGAGGTGTCACGTATGCAATGATCTCATCGTGGCACCACGTGGCAGCCTACCATTGAAGTACCGTTGCATCTGTACTCCTGAGGTAATATTTTTTACACTCTCATTTGCTTCGCTTTTTCCCATGTCTAAGAGACAAAGAGGTCATTGAGTTTCCGAATAATTCTTTGTTTAGTATCATGTATTTCACATATTTTGTCCGAGACTCTAATTTTTCTTTCTACTATAATATTTTAAGGATAAATTAACCATGACTGATACCAAATAATTTGGATTGATATGATGATGATGATATGATAAATGGTACCGACTATAAATAGACAACGTAAAATTATTTCAATTTAAAAGTATTTTTTATAATCTTTTTCTAATTACTATAATATGATACAAATTAACTACAATTGATTCAAAATTATAAAAAAAAATTTTCAAAAAAATCGTTAATATAATAGACATAGATTGCATAAACATGTACTTTTCGGACATACCAAACAAATCTCATGTATTTACACATCTCACAACTAAATTTCAGTTTTTACTGTTACTAACCTTTCAATATCCACTAAAAATAGATTTTTTTTTGTAATTATGTTAGAAATTAAGGATTTCTTTTTGGGTAAATTTACATACATATCAAATAATTTCTTTGTATTCATAAATCTAATCCGTAAAGTTTGATATTTACATTTATGACACTTTGCGGTCGTGAACCTATGCATGAGAAAGCGTCCTTAACTTCTTACAGCTGAAATCCACAAATTCCAAATTTATAAAATCGGCGGTTTTATTTTGTGCAGACTTACCGTCTAAGAAAATTAAGATAATCTGTTACAAAAATCTCCTTAATAAATTCGGAATGAGAGAAATGAAAGAATGGTGCAAACAAGCTTACCTTCTTCAATGGTGGCTAGTAGGAATATAGCCAAATGACGAGAGTTTTGATGGTATCTATGAGCCGCGATCGCTTTGTTGTCTTCGTAGCTAGCTCTAATGGTGATTGTATCACAAATGATGGGGCGAAATCTAGAGAAAGATGGCTGTGAGGGTTTTGAGCATGCAGGAGAAGAAAGGGAGAAAAGATGGTTTTTGGTATCGATTCCTATGTAAGTCTCTCACCGACGGCTTAGCCACAGTTTAATACCCGTCGGTTTTAAATAAAATCATTACAAACACATAAAGTTGTTGGTTTATCATCAAACGGTAGATGGTTTATGACTTAGGTAAAATGAATTTTGTAATTACCGACTACGTTTAGCCGCTGGCTTTTATTTAGAGACAAACCGACGATGTAAACCGTCTATCTATTACATTAAACATGTTGTCGGAAAATTTCTAAGCAAAAGCAACAACTTTTGCAATAGTTAAGCCATCGGAAATCGACTGCCTGGTTTTCCATTGATAAGCCATCGAAAATTGCAATAATATTTTAAACGCACACAAAATTATCGATTTTACAGTCGGTTATTGCTGATTTTTCTTTAATATTACAATGTCATTGAGGGTATTGCATTTTTAACATATGCATAAGGAATATGTCTTTTATTATAATATGCATAATTATATGCGGGTACAAAATATATGTGAATATGAAAAAATACAACACATTACGATATGTGCATCAAAATGACCTTACTACACTGTAGCCTGACACATTATGATATGTACACTAAATTTTAACAAGTAATTAAGGGTTGTCATAGCATGCATTCATTGTATGCATTAGGATGTTTGATTATCCAATTTTACTTCAAATTTAATAATAATAATAATTGATGCGGGCTAGAGAATTTGCGGCAGTAGAGTAATGGATTATCGTCTTAGCCTTGCGCGAGGATTTAGCACACACTCGGATGAAAATGAATCAACTTGTGATGACACTAGAAGTTTTTACGTGAAAAACCCGTAAAGGGAAAAAACCACGCGGTCTAACCCAGTTATAAAAATTTACTATATGTCAACGATAACAGAGACCCTTATCCCACAGATGGGAAGAGGTTACTAGATTTTCCAAGATACAACGTTGACTGACAGTGTCTAGTTGGCGGTGATAGACTGAAGTCGGAGGTGGTCGACGATTGTCAACTAAGATCGATGATGGTCGGTGGTGGTCGACGGAGGTCAAAGGTGGTCGCAGACGATCGGTGGTCGACAGAGGTCAGCGGTGATAGGCGGTGGTCGACGATGGCTGGCGGTGGTCGATGGTGGTCAGCGGTGGTCCACAGAGGTCGGCGATGACGGAGATGATGTTGGACTTGAACTTCTTCTCATAGCTTCAAGTTCTCTCTCCAGTCTCCTCCTTTCATGTGAAGGGTGAGACTCTATTTATAGTGTTTTGAGTGGAATTAATGCAGGAATATGAACAATTTTGATCAGACGGTCTGAGGGCTTCCCTTGATCATATGACATTTGATGGACATTTGAGTGCCTTAACGATGTCGGAATTGAGTAATCTTGGGTTTGTTGGATTCGTCTTATCGAGACGCTCGATTCGACTATAAAGTCGCTAGATTCGACATCCGTTTGACCTTTCAAATACCTCCAAAAATCCTCCAAGTGTAATTTAATGATTTGATCCGGGCTTAATTTGACTCGGATTGGACTGACTTTCATATCATTAGGTTCGTCTCATCGAACCGATCAGTTTGACTATAATTTTGCTGAAATCGGAGCTCTGGATGACTCTTAATCGATGTTTGAATGTTTCTTATTCAAAAAATTGAACCAAGATTCGTGCTAGCTGATGAAAATTTGTTCGTGACATATCAATAATAAAAATAATAATAAAGATTTACAATATCATGCCACTCAATTCTTATGCATTTACTTTTCTAACATCCAAATCTTAATCTTTACATACATGCCATCCTACTTATTCATGAAAAAATGCATCGTTTTTTTTCTAAATGGCGGTATTTTCAATCTGTCATGAAATAGTTGGAAAACATAAATGTAAAAATACAGTATCTAGGCTTTAGATATCTAAATAAACAGGAATTGAGCGGTATATGCATTCATGGACATGCCCAAAATAATAAATAATTCATAGTCGAGTTATAAAACCCCAATTTTTTTGTCCGCTTGGTGTTAGAACATAGAATTGTATTAAATTTCTGTGAAATCTTAACGTCAGAACTTTCAACGTTTTCAAAGAAATCAAGCAAGCATTCTAGATAAATGGTCCGATCACTTGGATTGGCTGTTCTCAGACATCAACTATAGTTTATTCTAAGTCAAATACTAGCCATGCCTCTCACGCTCTAAACACTTCATCTTTCTACTTTTCTATCCTCATTCAATCATGCACCTTTTATCTACCATCATATATATGTACATATATATAGCCCCTAAGCTCTCTTATCTTGATTTAACTCTCTCTCTTTTTCAAATGGGAGCAATTTATCAATACATCTCTCTTCTCATCCTCGTCTTCATCCTCACAAGCTCTCAGCCATGCATAACAAGGTTGATAAGTGGCGTCGAGCTTGACATCCAGGTCCTTCAAAAGAAAAGCGTTTCGGCGAACCTTTTACCCGATAACATGGCGGCAGTGGCTAAGGTTATGAAGTTTTCAAAGTTGAGAGCNTTTATCTACCATCATATATATGTATATATATATATATATATATAGCCCCTAAGCTCTCTTATCTTGATTTAGCTCTCTCTTTTTCTAATGGGAGCAATTTATCAATACATCTCTCTTCTCATCCTCGTCTTCGTCCTCACAAGCTCTCAGCCATGCATAACAAGGTTGATAAGTGGCGTCGAGCTCGACATCCAGGTCCTTCAAAAGGAAAGTCTTTCGGCCAACCTTTTACCCGATAACATGGCGGCGGTGGCTAAGATTATGAAGTCTTCAAAGTTGAGAGGGATGAAGGAGACACATAGATCCCTCCTACTTAATCGACTTCCTAGAGGAATGATTCCTCCCTCTGGCCCTAGTGTTGGAACTAATGAGTGTAACGACTAGTTTTGTTAATAGTTTTATGTTCTATGTATAATTAGATAACATTTTGCTGCATGTTTTCTTATATATGTCTTTTTGTTGTATCAAAATTTGTGTATAACAGAGATATACCAAAAATAAATAAATATGTTCTTATATGTTAATTGAGTTATTACATGTTTTAATGTCTAAATCTGTTATCTTTTTCATTAATCNCTAATGAGTGTAACGACTAGTTTTGTTAATAGTTTTATGTTCTATGTATAATTAGATAACATTTTGTTGCATGTTTTCTTATATATGTCTTTTTGTTGTATCAAAATTTGTGTATAACAGAGATATACCAAAAATAAATAAATATGTTCTTATAGGTTGATTGAGTTATTACATGTTTTAATGTCTAAATCTTTTATCTTTTTCCTTAATTAATTCAAAGGGAACAAAATTGTTCTCTATGTCCAGAAATTGATGCTAATGCATTANCATTAATCTTTTTTTTTCCTTAATTAATTCAAAGGGAACAAAATTGTTCTCTATATCCAGAAATTGATGCTAATGCATTGTCCCAACTTTTTCAGTTTCCTTTTAATGGCATATATATTCAAAGATGGATGGCAACATGCATCAGTAGACTCCATATGTGCTAATTCGATCCAGATGGATTCAAACCCGAGACAGGCCACCAGTTGTTCACCCTTTTAATATATATATATATATATATATATATATATATATATAGCACTTAAATATTTCATATCCATCAATTATGTAAATATTAATTCTTTTCTAAAAATAAAATATAACTTTCATAAAGAGGTTTATGACATCATAAGCTTATACATATAAATATAGAAGTTTAGATGTTATACCAACAAAAGAGCTGTTTTCGGTTGAATTTCTGTCATTAAATCATTTCATAAAACGTTGGATTAGAGAAAAACAAAAGTTTGGATTATTGGATATATTAATTTGATCAACAAAGTATTAGAGAAATATTTTTATTAAAATAATATACAATATATTTTGTTTTATTTTTTATAATGAGATTTAGGGCCCACTAGTTCTTGATTTTTTTGTCCCGTTTGAAGNAAAAGAGCTGTTTTCGGTCGAATTTCTGTCATTAAATCATTTCATAAAACGTTGGATTAGAGAAAAAAAGGTTTGTATTATGATGAGATGTAGGGCCCACTAGTTCTTGATTCTTTTGTCCCGTTTGAAAAAAAAAATGAGGCTCTGCTTTAGGAAGATTTTCAACGCATGCTTGTGGCCGGCGTTGTCATTGTCAAAGCTCTGCATGTGAAAGTGGAGGCCATGAATGGGGCCAATTTGTTTCAAGATATCTACTTCATATTAGAATAAGAAATAAGTTTTAATACTTAGAACATATATATGGTGGTTGTATAAAAAAATGTACTGCAAAATTTAAACAAAAGTTGATGGTATGCTGAATAAATTGTAAAATATTTATTTTTTCATGAGAATACTACAACTATTTTTATAAATACTAGAAGGAAAATGGGCTACGACAGTGCTTAATAAGATCATTGAGGAAGATTTTAACTTCCACAGAAGAAGTTGCAAGAGCAGAGCTGTTGACTTTGCTATTTACCATCAAAGGTCTGTTTGGTACAGAATAGTTGTTGTTGTGCGTCATCCCATCATAAGATCATTTGTTGCGGTGTTCAGGGTGTCATTTGGTACAATGCGGTCTCAAATTAGGGCATCATGCGAACTCTTTTCTTTTGATGTGTTATGTGATTTTGAGTACTTTTTCCCTTCGTCTCTCTCATCACTACCTCACTGATCCCTTGTCAATCCCCCTAGTTTCAATATGATTCCTCTAATTTCAATCTAATCGCCCCTAGTTTCGATTCACCTTCACTTTTGTAACTGTTATCATCCAAGGTATTTGATCCCTCTGATTTTGAGGTCTTATCTCTCAACTATCATCTTCTGATGTGTATTAACTTTTTCTTTCTTGTGGGTGCTTCTCTAATTTTTGTAAAATCTTTCTGGTGATTTTATGGTTCGGTAGTTTTATTATTATCGGCGAAGGTATTTAATACCCATGACTTCGAGGTCTTTTCTCTCGGTCATCATCTTTTGTTTTAAGTTTTTATTGGCAATTTCAACTTTCGAGTGCTTCTATGATTTTTATAAAGTATTTCATGTGCTTCTTTTTTTTTGTAATATTATTTGCCCCTGTTCATTGTAGTTTCCCCATGTCTTCGAAGATCAATGGATTGATTGGTTGCTACTATTTTTGCAAGAGATGTGGGGGGTTATTATCTTACCTTCATTCTATCTTCTTTCTCTGTCAGTTATTATTTTTTATAGGGATGTGGGGGTTTTTCAGGTGCTTTATTCTTTGTTAATCGATGTTTTTGTTAAATATGAATGTACATATATATGAAGTGGTTGGTTTGACCAACATGATAAGGAAATGTGTGATGTTTCAGGAAGTCTTGAACATGATATTTATATTGGATTTTAGCTTCATTAGTAAAAGACAATGGAACCTATTGTTCAATCTTTCTTTATATGAGTAAATCACTTATTTGTTCTTTCTGTTTGTATTATGCTATGCATTAGAGGAGTAAATGAGTATTTATTTATTCCTTCTTTATATTGTAAAGGTTCTTAATGTGTTTTTGGTAGACTTTTTATAATGTTGGTAAGATATTTGGAGAGTGAATTTTGTTTGATCTACAACAACAATTTGGTTGTATGTAAATATTATTGAGAATTTAGGACATGTAATTTTTATTTTCCTACACTTGCTATGAATTGATGGAAGTCATGAGAGATTGGTTAAGCATCATAATTCAATATTCATTTTAGGGTTGTAAGAATTTCATAGTTGGGGTCAAGTGCCTATAATTTTTTGTTTTATTCTCAAAAAGTGAGTTACAAGATATAGGCAAGCTATCATTGATGTATTTAAAGGGTTCTACAATGCCCTTGTCATCATTGCCTTATCTTGCAGATTTTGAGACGTAAAATGGAAGTACACAACTCTACATGCATAGGAGATGAAAATGGAATGTTGGAGCACATTAACTTTCAAGTAAATTGCCATAATTTGATGGCTTGGAAGCTTTCCTTTCTCTTTGTAATATTAATGCAGTTTTGGAACATTGAAAACAAAAACAATGAGGTGCATTTACTTATATACAACCCAATAGTTTTTTGGGATGTTAGTAATTATTTTAACAATCTTCATAAAGTGCCGATCTTTTTTTTTTAAAATATGTCAACTTGAGGAGTTGAAATTGTAATTGAATTTTTTTTTTTTCGGAAGGCTAAGATGAGTCATATGCCCCTGGGTTCTTCTGGAAGATCTTTATGTTGTTATGCGTTTAGATATTTACAAGTCTGGAATCAAGCACATAAAGGCAACCAGGAATCCCTTCTTTATGAGTCATATGACCTTAGGGGTTCTCTTGGATGGCCTTTTTACTGTTATGCTTCTTGATATATGCAAGTTTGTATTAAACTAATTGAAGACAACCAAGATCTTCCTTTTTATGGGCCCTCAGTCTTCTTGTGATGGTTTATTGGCAAATTATTTAGCTTATTATGTTGACTTTCAGATCTAATTTTTCTTACTAATTTTAAACTTCTTTGTCCTTTCAATTTTATGGATTAAAAATATGCTTGCGTTAGATATTCTTACAACTTCGCTTTTCTTATGGTTTGAAGTAATANGGGCTACGACAGTGCTTAATAAGATCATTGAGGAAGATTTTAACTTCCACAGAAGAAGTTGCAAGAGCAGAGTTGTTGACTTTGCTATTTACCATCAAAGGTCTGTTTGGTACAGAATAGTTGTTGTTGTACGTCATCCTGCTGCATCACAAGATCATTTGTTGCGGTGTTTAGGGCGTCATTTGGTAAAATGCGGTCTCAAATTAGGGCATCTTGCGAACTCTTTTCTCTTGATGTGTTATGCGATTTTGAGTACTTTTTCCCTTCGTTTCTCTCATCGCTAGCTCACTGATTTCTTGTCGATCCCCCTAGTTTCAATATGATCCCCTCTAATTTCAATCCAATCGCTCCTATTTTCAATGCACCTTCACTTTTGTAAGTGTTATCATCCAAAGGTATTTGATCCCTCTGATTTTGAGGTCTTATCTCTCAACTATCATCTTCTGATGTGTATTAACTTTTTCTTTCTTGTGGGTGCTTCTCTAATTTTTGAAAAATCTTTCTGGTGCTTTTATGGTTCAGTGGTTGTGTTAATACCAGTGAAGGTATTTAATACCCATGACTTCAATGTCTTTTCTCTCGGTCATCATCTTCTGTTATAAGTTTTTTATTGGCAATTTCAACTTTCGAGTGCTTCTATGATTTTTATGAAGTATTTCATGTGCTTCTTCTTTTTTTTTTTTGTAATATTATTTGCTCTTGTTCATTGCAGTTTCCACATGTCTTCGAAGATCAATGGATTGATCGGTTGCTACTATTTTTGCAAGAGATGTGGGGGGTTATTATCTTACCTTCATTCTATCTTCTTTCTTTGTCAGTTATTATTTTTCATAAGGATGTGGGGGTTTTTCAGGTGCTTTATTCTTTGTTAATCGTTGTTTTTGTTAAATATGAATACACATATATATGAAGTGGTTGGTTTGACCAACATGATAAGGAAATGTGTTGATGTTTTAGGAAGTCTCGAGCATGATTTTTATACTGGATTTTAGCTTCATTAGTAAAAGACAATGGAACCTATTGTTGGATTTTACTTTATATGAGTGAATCACTCTTTTGTTCTTTCTATTTGTATTAAGCTATGCATTATAAGAGTAAATGAGTATTTATTTATTCCTTCTTTATATTGTAAAGGTTCTTAATGTATTTTTGGTAGACTTTTTATAATGTTGGTAAGATATTTGGAGAGTGAATTTTGTTTGATCTACAACAACAGTTTGGTTGTATGTAAATATTATTGAGAATTTAGGACATGTAATTTTTTATTTTCCTACACTTGCTATGAATTGATGGAAGTCATGAGAGATTGGTTAAGCATCATGATTCAATATTCATTTTAGGGTTGTAAGAATTTCATTATTGGGGTCAAGTGCCTATAATTTTTTGTTTTACTCTCAAAAAGTGAGTTACAAGATATAGGCAGGCTATCATTGATGTATTTGAAGTGTTCTACAATGCCCTTGTCATCATTGCCTTATCTTGCAGATTTTGAGACGTAAAATGGAAGTACACAACTCTACATGCATAGGAGATGAAAATGGAACGTTGGAGCACATTAACTTTCATGTAAATTGCCATAATTTGATGGCTTGGATGCTTTCCTTTTTTTTTGTAACATAATGATGTTTTGGAACATTGGAAACAAAAATAATGAGGTGCATTTACTTATATACCACCCAATAGTTTTTTGGGATGTTAGTAATTTTTTTAACAATCTTCATAAAGTGCCGATCATTTTTTTTAAAAATATGTCAACTCGAGGAGTTGAAATTGTAATTGAAATTTTTTTTCGAAAGGCTAAGATGAGTCATATGCCCCTGGGTTCTTCTAGAAGGTCTTTATGTTGTTATGCTTTTAGATATTTACAAGTAGGGTAGCAAGCACATGAAGGCAACCAGGAATCCCTTCTTTACGAGTCATATGACCTTAGGGCTTCTCTTGGATGGCCTTTTTACTGTTATGTTTCTTGATATATGCAAGTTTGTATTAAACTAATTGAAGACAACCAAGATCTTCCTTTTTATGGGCCCTTAGTCTTCTTGTGCTGGTTTATTGACAAATTATTTAGCTTATTATGTTGACTTTCAGCTCCAATTTTTTTTTATTAATTTTAAACTTCTTTGTCTTTTCAATTTTATGGATTAAAAAAATGCTTACGTTAGATATTTTTACAACTCCGCTTTTCTTATGGTTTGAAGTAATATTTTTTTTAGTAGTGAGTTCAATGCAAAAGTTAAGAAAATGCAGCTTATCTGCTACAAGGAAGAGAGAAGTTGTGCTTATTTTTTGTAAGATTTATATTAAGAATTTAAAGTTAGGTAATCGACCTACAACACATTTTAATAAAGAATGTTGAGTTTATATAATATAAAATTTAAGTGAGAAAATTTGAAAAGAATATGAAGGTAGTTAACTTAAAAATAAATGGGAACAATTAAAAAAAAATTAANCTTATTTTTTGTAAGATTTATATTAAGAATTTAAAGTTAGGTAATCGACCTACAACACATTTTAATAAAGAAGGTTGAGTTTATATAATATAAAATTTTAGTGAGAAAATTTGAAAAGGATATAATGGTAGTTAACTTAAAAATAAATAGGGCCAATTAAAAAAAATTAGAAACTTTGGAAAGAACTGAAATGTTGATCAACCAGATTGGGTTGGGACAAAAGAAGAAGATTATTGATGCTTTAAATGAGTGGTGGAAGAAAAAATTGGTGGTGAAGTTAATTCTTTATTTGTCATGCCCTTCATCTTGCTTAGAATGTGAAATTCAATATAAATATTACTTTAATTTCATTGAAATTTCGGTCGTCCCTAAGTGGAAAATATTCAAATTTTGTGGCATTGATTCTGAACTTGAGGAAAACCTTCATTATTGTTTGGTAGAGTCATCGCCACCCATGAGCATGCATGGATTTCTAGTCAAGAATCTTCTATTGATTTAGGTACCTATGGAGTACTTTAACAAAGTGATAGTTCAAATGAACCTAAAAGGGGATTATTACACACCGTAATGAGAGCACTATATCCAATCATACAAGGCCCCAACATTTTATCGAACAAATTCTAGAGAAGAAGAAAAGTAGATCATCTATTCTAAGGGAGCAAATTTCTCAATTGATTACAACNACAAAAGAAGAAGATTATTGATGCTTTAAATGAGTGGTGGAAGAAAAAATTGGTGGTGAAGTTAATTCTTTAATTGTCATGCCCTTTATCTTGCTTAGAATGTGAAATTCAATATAAATATTACTTTAATTTCAATGAAATTTAGGTTATCCCTAACCGGAGAATATTCAGATTTTGTGGCATTGATTCTGAACTTGAGGAAAACCTTCATTATTGTTTGGTAGAGTCATCGCCACCCATGAGCATGCATGGATTTCTAGTCAAGAATCTTCTATTGATTTAGGTACCTATGGAGTACTTGAACAAAGTGATAGTTCAAATGAACCTAAAAGGGGATTATTACACACCATAATGAGAGCACTATATCCAATCATACAAGGCCCCAACATTTTATCGAACAAATTCTAGAGTAGAAGAAAAGTAGATCATCTATTCTAAGGCAGCAAATTTCTCAATTAATTACAATATATTATAATTTATCTTTTGAGTCAAGTTCATCGGATGAATCTCCTTCCATTTTTCAATTAGCATATATTTTAGCAGCAATTTAGATGCTCATGTTAGCTTAGAATCTTCTATTGTGAAGCAACTAAGTCCTACTTTTTAGTGTACACCTATTGAGATATCTTATGATTATTGTTATATGGCATACTTTAAGATCAACATAGGAATATGAGATTACCTAATTATTTTAGCTCTCTGAATGTGCTTAAGAAATAATTTGTGTTTTATGATTGCATTGGCGTAATTTGATGAAACACATAAGGATGCCCATACTTCAACAATGCTAGCTCCACCACTTCTTCAAGGATGAAAAAAGCTCTCCTACTGAAGAAGAATCTGAGGAAGCTCCAAGCAAATCTTTCTCCTAGCAAGATGAAGCTCTCATTTCCCAAAGTAGATGAATTCTCTATCCTCCAACAAAGATCAAGCTCTCCTCCCTTGGTCAAAACTTCAAAAGTTCCATCAAGAAGCCTCTCCAACATCTCCCTCATGCTCTTCTTACCCAAAAAAAGGACGAGAAAGAAGAAAATGCAGATGAGAAAAAAATCTAGAGAAGAAGATGAAGAATGGAAGAAGAAGCACCTTACTCAACTCTCTCCTCTCCAATGCTTCTCCTTGGATGAAGAATCTCTAAATGAACTAACCCCTTCCCAACTTTCCCCAGGGTTTAGAATTAAGGTTCTCCCTTTGTCATTTTTGGGCATGGGGGCACCCAAGGGACCATTAGTCCCTTCTTAAAATCATTTTATGCATAATAAATAGGTAACAGGCTTTTAAACACTTGGTTAG
The DNA here is from genome assembly GCA_002079205.1 of Phalaenopsis hybrid cultivar. Lineage (NCBI taxonomy): Eukaryota > Viridiplantae > Streptophyta > Magnoliopsida > Asparagales > Orchidaceae > Phalaenopsis > Phalaenopsis hybrid cultivar. The sequence continues at coordinate 3,994 of JXCR01088210.1, read as the reverse complement.
ATGGCTAATGGCAGGATTTGAGGGACCATAGGTACCTCCTTCCTTAATATGCGGGAACCAAAATGAAAGCAGATTTTGTTTTAGGGTGAGTGCGTAAAGGTCGCAGTGCTAGCGAGTTAAGGTTTGTGTTGGTGAGTCAGGGTCGTGGTGCGAGCATGTTGGTGTTCGCGCTGGTCCATCAGAGCCGTGACGTAGGGATATTCAACTCATTGTCTTCTAGCGCAAGCCCAATGTGGGTCCAACGCGGGTTCAACCTAGGAACTCGGGTGCAAACACGCTGAGATGGTGGGGTGCGCCATAGTTAAGGTGGGTGCACTGCAATCAGGGTCTAAGCACACTAGAGTCCATAAGATCAGGTGCGGGTGCGGCCGGAAGGCGGCACGGTTCTTCCAAACTCTCTGTTTATCAGTATGGGTCTAGTGCGGGTATGGTATGGGTGCTCTCAAAGAACAAAGGCCCTAGGACAACCCAAACATGGTGGGGGTGCCATATTAACTGAAGGGGCGGGTGTGCCCGCATTATTGTGCAGGTGCGCTAAGGTCAAAATCTTTCTATTCAAGTGCTCGANTCTTCCAAACTCTCTGTTTATCAGTATGGGTCTAGTGCGGGTATGGTATGGGTGCTCTCAAAGAACAAAGGCGCTAGGACAACCCAAACATGGTGGGGGTGCCATATTAACTGAAGGGGCGGGTGTGCCCGCATTCTTGTGCAGGTGCGCTAAGGTCAAAATCTTTCTATTCAAGTGCTCGACGCATCTTGGCGAGCAAGAGCTACGGGTCACATCATATGTGTGGATATTCATCTCTTGCAGAAGTGCTTTGGAGGGTCCTGACGGATATCTGGAAATACATGGAGAGTATATGCGACCAATCTACTGGACATCCCACACAAATGAAATAAAAAATGATGCCAACATCATTGATGTAGAATGTTATGATAATTAGTTATATTAACACGTGTTTCTCATTTTTCATGGTTGCATGGGAATGAAGTGCACATGATAAGCTCCTATTTAAATTTGCAACACACTTCTTCTAATAGAAATTTCATATGCCACCTCTAGGTACTTCTTAATTGCACATGTAATTGGTATTTCCTTAGAAGTACATTTAAAATTAGATACTTTGCATAGTTCAATAAGGAGGTGTTGTTTTGTGTATGTCAAGTACCCCATGCAGCTGAGGTTTTTGAAATTATATCCTTACATAAAATATCACATCCTAGATTTTGAAAGTAATCAAGTGGTTTGTGATAGAAAAAATTGATTAACAAGCAACACTCCTCATTACGTGATTTTATTGAGGGAGTTTTTCATGTTTAGAATAAATTGATCTTTATAAGGGACATGCCTATGCATTCATTCAACAAAAAAGTCAAAATAGTGGCAGTAAAAATAACATTTAATAATTATATACAAAGATATTCTTCAAAATATGATATTGAATTTAATAGTTTAGAGATATATAACACATATATTCCACACGATGCATGTCAATAATGGACATTGAAGAAGTTGAGGATCATCCGACTCGGGATGATAAAGGTTTCAAATTTGTAGTTCACTTAATGAAACATATTACGAATGCTTTAGTTGTTGAGTAAAACATTAAGGAATAGTTTATGTGATATTATTGTTTTTTTAATAATTAAACATTCTTTTTTTCTTGAGAGACTATGCTTATGACTTTTTGTAATTCAACAAAATTTTCTATGGTATTACTTGATTATGAGTTGATTTAATGTTTTNTGTTTAGAATAAATTGATCTTTATAAGGGACATGCCTATGCATTCATTCAACAAAAAAGTCAAAATAGTGGCAGTAAAAATAACATTTAATAATTATATACAAAGATATTCTTCAAAATATGATATTGAATTTAATAGTTTAGAGATATATAACACATATATTCCACACGATGCATGTCAATAATGGACATTGAAGAAGTTGAGGATCATCCGACTCGGGATGATAAAGGTTTCAAATTTGTAGTTCACTTAATGAAACATATCACGAATGCTTTAGTTGTTGAGTAAAACATTAAGGAATAGTTTATGTGATATTATTGTTTTTTTAATAATTAAACATTCTTTTTTTCTTGAGAGACTATGCTTATGACTTTTTGTAATTCAACAAAATTTTCTATGGTATTACTTGATTATGAGTTGATTTAATGTTTTTTTTTTGAGGTAAATGATGAGTCATTTGACCTTCGTGATTCTTTTGGATGGCTTTTATGCTACTATGCTTTCCAACATATACAAGTTTGGTATTAATTGCTTCAAGGCAAAAAAAATCCATTATTTCTAAACCATGACCTTAGGTGATTTTCTATATGGTCTTATGCTACTATGATTTCTCGGATATGGGTTTGGTAGCAAGTGTTTTAAGGCATCTAAGATCGTCTACTTTTTGGATCATCTACCTTCTTTTAGTGGCAAATTATTTAGCTCTTTATATTGACTCAAGGCATTCATTTTTCTTTTAACTTTTGTTGGGAAATATGAGTTCAAGGACTTCTTCTACCTATAGAGTTGTGTTTTTATTCTTCAACTTCTGATATTTATCTAAAGAAAATGTTTTCTAATTTGTACGAGTGTGGGTTCCAACCCTACTTTATCATGGTCAGATAGGATTGAATCTTGGCTATCTGGATAATACGAATCGTCCTCGTTTGCTAGTATTTATGTGAGCCATTTTGGCAGTGACGATGACTTTTTCCTTTCATCATCGTAGAGCTTCTGGTTGAAGTGATAGTACCACTGTTTGGATAATTATTTCCCTACTCATCTCCACCATTTGGTCTTTCAGTTCATCCATTTGTTGGGTGACAAATTCTCTAATACATTCAATATTGCTTGTGACTTCTCCATTAAAAGGTTTTGCTTATTTTATTACTTTTTTTCTTTTTTGTGGCATGATCCACACTCACCTCATATTTTAAGCATATTGAATCATGTTTTGTATGTGGAATCACACCCAAAGAAAAGAACTAATGAAGAAGGGAGGAGAGGTGAGTAGACGAGAGAGGAATAAAGAAAAGTGATATTTCAATTTTGGGTTTTGCATTTCGTGGAACTTCGTTCTTACATTTACTCCCCCTTTTATATAGTGTAATTTTTATATAAAAAACATATGAACTATGATTACATATGAATCCCTCGGTACCTCTAGTTATTTCAATTTGTCCTTTATTGCATCAAGTTTTTAAAATATTTTATCTTCAGCCTCATATCCCCTATGGGTCTGTCAATCACTATCGTTTCTAGTTATATCAAGCGCTCAATTGACCTTCTTTCCTAAACATATCCTCTCCAAGTAATGAATTCAAATTCAGGTGGATCGTTACATCAGGACTATCAAATATTAGCCAACATCTACTTCCTTATGCTTGAAGTTATACACTTGATCATTCATATTCAACCCACCCTACTTGGCCATTTGTGCTCTTGTGTTTGTGTTTGGGACTATATGTCCGAATATGCATTCTAGGTTGGCCCGTCTTTGGCTCTCCTATTCATTTAGACTAGACTTTTTCGTAAACTTGGGTTACAAATGGAAGCACCTTAAGTAGATCTTATTATTGGCCTACTACTTTTGCTTTTGGTTATACTCTTGTGATTGTCAAGTGACGATGACGAACATCACCCCCACTTCCATATGTGACACGTCCAATTCATTTATCGCAAAAACTAGAGTTATCAAACTTAAGATTTATTTCACTAATCATTCAATAAAGTTTGAGACATTTATTACACGCACACAAAATTAATTTAAATCATAAATTCAGCTGAAAAATTTGCAAATAATATATAAAAAGTTTTTTTTGCAAGATTATAAATTCTGGGTGAGCAATTAAAATTGTAAATAATAAATTTAAGCAAAATAAAACTAAGGTCAAATCATTTACACCAGCCTTTAGTGCTGTGCTTCTAGAATTCAAATGAACGTGATGGTCATCTTTCAATTAAGGCCTAGTTTTTTTTTTTTTTTTT